>CM032158.1:11539833-11577833 GCA_018901935.1 Pugionium cornutum | reverse complement strand
TTTTAGCAAAAAGAAATAGAATTGTATTTTGATAAGAAAATTAATGGAAGCAAAGTTTGTATAAATTTTATCCTTTCGACAAGCCAACTTGAATTAAATTTTGTTTTGTG
Organism: Pugionium cornutum; assembly: GCA_018901935.1. Lineage (NCBI taxonomy): Eukaryota > Viridiplantae > Streptophyta > Magnoliopsida > Brassicales > Brassicaceae > Pugionium > Pugionium cornutum. The sequence continues at coordinate 11,577,723 of CM032158.1, read as the reverse complement.
GTATCTGAAAATGAACCTTCATCAAGACTCAAGAGCATGGGACAGTACTACACTTTAAGCTGGCAAGGCCGATTGGGAGATAGCAGGTGAAGTGTTTTAGATACAGCTCATTATTAACCAATCATATTTTGAAAGGATAAATATTTAAAATAACATCTTTTTAAGTTTTTATTTCGAAAATAGTATCATTAATTTAAATTTCTAATAATAGCACAAATTTAAGATTAATATACATTAAAACTATATTTTAAAAAAAACTAAATCCTAAATTGGAAAAAATGAACCTAAATACAATACTTTAAATTTATATATAATTTATTTAAAATAAATAACTATTTTTAAATAAGTATTTGTGCTATTTTTAGGAGTTTAATTTTGAGATGTTAAATTTGGAAAAAAACTTGAAAATGTGCTATTTTAGGGTATTACTCTTTTTTTAAAAGGTTTTATTTGATTTTAAATCATAACATTCACTTTTTATAATCTTTTTTACTTTTCAGTAAATTTTGAAAGTTACGTTAGTGTGACTTTTGTGGCTGTTACACATTGTTACGGTTTTTTAATATATTTTTTTACCATTTAGATATAAAAACATAGATGGTAAAAAACCAAATAAATTTTAGTGTTTCCAAAACAAATTATAATAAAATATTTAGAATACTAATTTGAATTGGACGTTTTCATGAAAAATGACATCAAAAGTTTATAGGATTTCAGTTTTAACCTGTTTATAACAAAAATTATTTATGTACAAATTATAATCAAAATTTTTATACCTTTTGTTACACTTTAAACTAACAAACACAACTTTCTACGGTAATGTTGTAGGTGTGCTGCGCCCTTCCTCCGACCCAGAATTCGATCCAAAAGAAATAGATCCAATAGAGGGAATGTCCATTCTTGTTAAAAGTGGGTGTGCGCCGATCGAGGGGCCGTTAGACAAGTCAGGGAGCTGTCCGATCTCACCGGCTATCGAAGACGATGAAAAATCTGTCAATATTAAATGGTATTTATGAGCATTTAATAATGGTAATGATTGCGATATTGACATTTAATCGAGATAGGGATATAAAATGAGTGGGATTCGCGCCATAATAAAGGCAGATCTTTTAATAATTCGAAGCTAATACCGAACTAAAACTTGTAATCGATTTCTCACCGAACAATAAAAATTCTCGTTCGATCACAAACTACTTCTTTTTAGATTAACGAAAAAGATATTTTGGTTGATCTAGTAGACTACACTCCCGAGATCTAAGACTCAACAGGTAAGATTCTTTACACCCGATTTTTTATGATGTATCCAACGGCTAGATATGAGTCTACTTATTCTGATCCAATGTCTAATAATCAACCTCTCGTTTCCTTAAAGAGAGACAGAGAAGCAATGGATGAATCACCAGCTTGTTGGTGAAGGGCCAAAGGGGGATGAACCGGTCGTGTCGGAATCTCCAACACGAATAAAAGACTTTTTGAAATTTCAAAACGTATTTATCTTAGAATCCTAATCAATTACATCTATAATGTTTGCTTTGTTTTTCCTTTCATCGAGTTCGTATCCACACTATGAGATTTTGTGACATGAAAGATGACTACTAAACCAATTAACTCCAGTCTAACTTTTTTTCAAAATAAGAAAGTAGCAATCAAATTGTATTTGTACGTAGTATCATAGATAAAGATATCTATTCCGATTTTTAATTAAGTCCATTTGTTTACGAAAACTCCATATCCATAACCATATCATGCACACATAAATACGAACATAACATATACATAATACATGTATACAATATTTATTATGTATTAACATTTTTTGCCCTTAAAATGTTAATGTGCGAGAGGAACAAGTGGTCTAGTGGTTGTACCACCTCTACGTCCATCCCAGAGGTGTAGAGTTCGACTCCACCGCCCCTCGCAGAAAGATGCTAAATCTTCGTATAAAGATATTAGATTATTGGGTCGGCCCGTTGTGATCCAGTGACAAAAAAAAAATGTTAATGCGCTAACGTAACATATCCACCATATTTAAGTAAACATATGGTTGACCATCAAGATATCATTAAAGAAAATATATTTATATATAATGGTTGACAGCCATTAAGCACAATTAAACATGCTTACGCCTGATGGCATGATGTATTCAATTACAATAGCATATAATTAGGGTTAGATATATAATATAGTCAGATATATAACCCATCATATCAATTCATATACTAACTAGTTTTTAATCTTTTTAAATTCGACGTTTTTCTGAATTTACTTTTATTAATATATTTTCCGGTGATTAAATGAACAACTTTTACATAAGTGGAATTGCACTTTGTCCAAGAATCTTATCCCAATTCACATCTCTTTAAAATCTTATCCTTCTCCTACATTTAATATGGGACCCTCTATACATTTTCACAACTTCAAAATATTGTATAGTTAGAGCTGTTCGTTTCGTAGCAGCAGGAACCTGCGGCTATATCATATGGCCAAACGTTGTTTGTTTGATCGCCGCAGGTTCCTGCGGTCAACCGGAGAAAGTTGCGATCAAAAATTTTAATCGCTGCGAGATTATAGCGTTTGTGATCAAACAATTGCGATACAGCCTGCGGCGACAACCTGCGGCGATCAAACGAACAACAATATTACAGCGTCTAACTGCAGCGTCTAATCGCAGGTCGCTGCCGCAGACGCTGCCGGCAGACAAACGAACAGTGCTAATCCTTTTATCAAGAAAATTTGTTTCTCTTTGTAAATTTACTTCTTCGTTTAATTCTTGAATGAAGATTTCCTACTTCACTAAAACTACACAAAATGATATGAAAACCACTTGATATGTTGACAATGAATAGAATAATCTACACCATTAATTAATCCACACACTATATTTTATTAAGAAACCAATTGACTATACCTGCGTATATATATAGTACCATATATAGTTACACTTGATTCAAAATTATATCGTTTTCGTTTTATTTTGTATTATTATAGTGATTCTAAAGTCATACGTTGATAAATTATATAAACACAAGAATTAATAAACTATTGACCAATGTAATGCATATTGTGTATAAACAGAGAAACGTGTACACCATTTATATTCGTCTTTGCAAATATACATTTATATATCTTGCCCAATATTTCAGTGCCAATGTGCCAATATGCCATGCCGATGAAGATATAAAATAATCAAATTAATGAAGTAATGATTAAAGTGAAAGCCCATTTTGGGAGAGAAGATGCATGTTCGTACGATTTCGTATGTCAACGTACAGCTAGCATGTCCATAGTTGACCAAAAAAAGAAAATATATATGATGGTTTTGAAGTAAATATGTTAACAATGTTCTATTTAAATTCTTTCTCACCAAACATATTCATTTAGTAGTAGAATGTATGTTATAGAAAGAAAAAAATTATTCCGTAGATGTGACCTAAAAGTTTCTTTGTATTTCGGTGGATTTACTTCCGTCGACTAAACAAATTTATTCGATTAAATCTATTTTCATCCGTATTTTTTGGATTTTATTTTAACTAAATAAACTATATTTTTCTTTCATAAATTATTTTAATTGCATAAATTATATTAATGTTTACACGTTAAATAGTTACTAAATCTGGTTGTAATTCGAAAATCTAGTTTTAACTTGGATGTATTTTGAAATTAAAACCAGATTTTTGAAATAAAATGAGATTTAATAACAATTTATCATATAAACATTAACATAATTTCTGTAATTAGAATAATTTGTAAATTTTATGTAGTTTATATAAAAAAATATAATTTATGTAATTTATAAAAAATTTAAAAAGTATGGATAGAAATATGTTTATTCGTATAAATTCGTATATTTGACGGAATTAAACCCTATTTCCGTTAATTGAAAAGTTATATTGTCGATCAACCTTACGTTTTTTTAATAAGTATAGTTAATTATCAATCTTTTTGTTAAATATCAATTATCTTAGTCTCCTTAAAAGATCAATTTATTTTATATCAACGTAAATAGAATAATAAGATTATCGTAGTTAGGTTTTCAGGCTGAGTAGGTACTGTAGATAATGCATTATTGGAAAGACGACATGGTCCAAAATATAATCAACCATACCTATTCATCCATATGTATATTTGTGACTTCTGTGTATATAAACTTACTTACGACACTAGTACTTCTCTACATTCATTCAGCTTACACTAAACCCCAAAAACGTCTCTCTCTCTCTCTCGCTAACTCTCATAATTAAGCATGAAGAAGAAGAGCAATCTGATGACAAAGGCATGGAAGCAAATGTCAAGCAGAGTGGGAAAACATCGTGCCGGAGACGACGAAAAATCTCATATACCAGACGACGTACCAAAGGGACACCTAGTGGTGTACGTAGGTAAAGAGGACAAGTACAAAAGATTCGTGATCAAGATTACGTTGCTTCACGATCCCATCTTTAGGGTTTTGCTTGATCAATCAAAAGATGAAGCTTACGATGATTTCACTTCCGGGGATTCTAAGTTTTGCATCCCTTGCGACGAAACTCTCTTCCTCCAGGTCCTCCGTTGTGCTTCTTCTCGGTTGAGTCTATGAATCGAAGAGAGTGTTCTAATTAAGGATTACTGTTTCGGCTAATCTATGTGATGTAGAATAAACGAGATATGAGCTATTTTTACCTAGTTAGTATACTTAATAGGCTTTTTTATATCAATCCACCCTTTCCCTTTCACCAATTGTGACATGAATACTCCAACAAATGCATCACCTTTTCTTGTTTTGTATCAGTATATTTCAATTGAGAGGGAGAAAGTTCGTTGGAAAATGCTAAAAAGATCATCAACTTAATTCTTCAAACAATCAAATGTAGAGTTCAAACGAAAACCCCAGCGATATGGAAGAAAACAAACATCTGAAAAGAGGGATCTGAGTATTTACTTCGAGGAATTAGCCAAAAGGATGCCATCCTAACTGGAAGAAGACATGATGATTTTGAGAAGAGGACTGAGAGGTTTAGATTCAGATCTATTGGAGGAAAGTTTTTTTTTTTTAACACGTTTCGTAGCCGCAGGAACCTGCGGCTGCATCATGCGGCCAAACATTATTCGTTTGACCACCGCAGGTTTGTGCGATCAAACACTGCAATCGATCACGGAAAGTTGCGGTCAAAAATTTTAATCGTTGTGAAATTATAGCGTTTACGATCAAACAATTACGATACAACCTGCGGCGACAACATGCGACGATCAAACGAACAATAATATTACAACATCTAACCGCAGGTTGCTGCCGCAGACGGTGTGACAGACAAACGAACAGCGCTAACACTATTTTGTGTACGGATAAAGTTTCAAATCTGTAGTGAAATATCAACTGAGGTGAAAACACAGAAAAGTTCGGATATAAATTTAATAAACTGATTTAATTATAAGAAGCCAAACAATCAAACAAGAAAAACAAAATTCTTGTGAATAAAGACATCACTTTTGCTGAGTTATGAATAAAAAGACATTCTTGAGGGAGAGAAACAAGGAAGTTCAAGAGTAAAACTTCTTCTTTTTCTAATTATTATTCTAATCGTAAACGAGAAGCGAGAAGAATCGTAAGAGGCTAAAAAAGGCTCAAGCCCCAACGAAAGATTCGTTAAAGAATTGAGGTTTTTTTAGCTGTGTTTAAAGATGATCACAGATTGCCTTTGTGAAATCTGTCGTGGTAGAAGTACCTCCAAGATCCGCAGTTCTGTATTTCCCCTCCGCTATGGTGTTGATGATTGCACTGTGGATTTGTTCTGCTTGTTCGTTGAGCTTTAGGTGACGTAACATCATCACTCCACTCAGAAGCAAAGCTGTTGGATTCGCCAAGTTCTACGTTACCAAAATCAAGGACAACAAATTTCTTAAGTCATATACTAAAGGCATTTAATCTTTCAACATTTGTATTTATCAAGGCCTAAACATCGGATGCATCGATTAAAACCCTTTTTCCAATAATGAGACTAACTAACCTTTCCAGCAATATCCGGTGCAGAACCGTGAACTGCTTCAGCAAGGGCTACACCATCTTCCCCGATATTACAACTGCACCAAATATAATAAGGCCTTAAGATTCATAATCATGCTACACAATATTATGCAAAGATGAAGGAATCAATGTTTCACCTTGGAGTCAATCCTAATCCTCCAACTAATCCAGCACACAGGTCGCTTATAATGTCACCGTAAAGGTTTGGCATCACCAAGACATCGAACAGTGCTGGGTTTTTCACTAGCTGCAGGCATCAACATTTTTAGTCACATATTATAAGAGAATGTACGTGTTCCACAAATAAGAATAGTGGGAAAAAGTTGCTGGGAAATCTAACTTCTGAAATCTGCAAGGTAAGCCAGATCACTAGCCTAATGGACAATAAAATTTGGAAGGTACGGTTTAGTAGCTTACCATCATACAGCAGTTGTCAATAACAACCTCCTCATAAGTTATCTCAGGATACTTCTCAGCAACCTCACGACAACACTATTAAAGAAATGAAACACTGTATCAGAATAAACAGTAAAAAAAACTACTCAGACCATTATAACCGTTGTTTAGATGTCCACATAAGAAAATGGTAAATATATTTTGGGGTTACAAAATGAAGCAGACCTTGAGGAAAAGACCATCAGTTTTCTGCATAATGTTGGCTTTGTGAATTGCAGAAACTCTCTCTCTTCCATGAGTCTTGGCATAGTGAAAGGCATACTCAGCAACTCTCAAACTCGCTTGACGGGTAATGATTTTAAGACTTTCCACCACACCTCTAACAACCTATTATGAGTCAGGAAAACAAACAATTCAGAGAAATATTTCTTAGAAGAACAAACCCGAAATGCTTGATCATCGACCCAACAAACTAGACCTGATGTTCGAGGCCGCTGTATTCTCCTTCCGTGTTTTCCCTGATGGTAATGAGATCAACATCATCATAACGAGTTTTGTAACCAGGAAGACTGTAACAAGGTCTAACATTGGCATATAGATTCAGCTCTTTCCTAAGAGTCAGGTTCAAAGAACGATGACCTTTCCCAATTGGGGTTGCCATTGGACCTTTTAAGCCAACTTTGTTTTTACGCACAGATTCGAGGCTTTCCCAGGTCAAGAAACTCTGTGTTTTCGGATCTATTTCAGTCCCAACATAGTGTTCTTCCCAATCAATTGGAACACCAGCGGTTGTAAACACCTAGAAAAGCACACATGAAAAAAAATATTATCAATGAAATTGACGACTAATATACCGAATTCCCACAAATCGCAAATTATCGTACACAGTCCAAAATTCAATCGAACAGATATCGGAACTATAACTCCAAAACTAGAAACTGTGCGCAAGAAAAAAAAAACAGATTTGTTTGAGAGACCTTTTTGACAGATTCAGCGATCTCAGGACCGATTCCATCACCAGGGAAGAGGGTCGCGGTAATCCGAGTGGTGGACGAGCAGAAAGCCCTAGCGACGGAAGTGGCCGAACCTGAGCTAGAATTCACAGTTCCAAGGATTTTTGTCGATCGGTTTACGATCAGCCGTCTCGCGAGATTTGCTGCCATGGTCATCGCTTCAAGCACCAAAAGGACGCAGCTTAAAATAAAATTATTCGAGAGAGAGAGGAGACGGGAGTTTTCTGCGCTGTGACAAAAGTTGCAAGTGTAAAGTCTTCTTCTTTAGAGCGAATATTTCTTCTCACGTAAAACGACGTGTAGTTTCTAAGGTCTAAGCTAAACACGGCACGGAGTGAGTACACTAAAACATAAAACGGGTCAATGCTTGTCTTTGAAACATCAAGCCCAATGTGATGTACGGACATCTTATTTAACACAAACAACAAATACTGCGAAGGATGCTTACGTAACATTTCGTCATCATACAGGGGACAACCGGAACTGCGAGGGAGATCAGACACCTTTACGCCGGAACCGAAATGAAGATCACATAACCCAGAAATTGAAGGATTTTAGGAAGCAGAAGATAGGTGTGTTGATGAGATCCGGTTAAGGAGATTCAACCATTCAAACCGACGATTTTTTAATGATTCCGCATGAAATTACACAAACCGGATTTTGGTTTGTACCTATGGTCCTATACTCCTATGAATATGTATATAACATAACATTACCACCAAACAAATTAAGATGAAAAAGGGCAGTAAAAAAGAGCGAAAAGTTCTGAAGCAACAAAATCCAACTTTTTTTGTTTTCTTAATACACAATTACGAAGCGAGCAGCAATCAAAACTTTCGGTTTTGATTCTTCGGCTTCCTCTCGGCGTCTATTAATCATGTGAGATCCAAACGTTCTCCTTTCAAACCAATGATCCGTACACAGACGCTGCAGTCAGGTTTTTTCTTGAACCGGTTCCATCCTGGTTCATACCAACCGGTTTATTCGATAACCGACGCTTATACCGCTTCAGAACCGAAGCCAAATTCTCTTTCCCCTTCGGGAAAGCCACGTCTCCTGCAGCTGTACCTGTTCGGCCTTTCCTACAAGAGATTGCCAATTCAACGTCTTTGATTAGATCAAGAAGTGTGACTGCGGTTGTGCATTTGCCTTTCGCCGGTTTTGCAGCCGGAGGTAACATTCCGTTAGAGGCCGATGGCGGACTCGCTCTCTGCTGGCTGGCCGGAATCTGAAGACAAAAGCATGGTGTCATCGGTGTCCGCAGCTTTGAGAACGCCGGATCAATCACTCCCTGTTGAATATTGTACACGTCAAAAACACACAGGGTTCGGTTTCAACCTGCAAAATGGTGCTTTCAATGTAGAGAAATTGCGGGTTTTACCTGAAGGCGGTTGAGAACATAAGTGTACTTCCCCCAGAGCTCAGGCCGACTCTCCATTAGAGACAAGTCAAGAACACGGTGAATGCACCAAACACCAAAGCTCACAATCAAATCAGCTCTCCATACGCAACCATCTCCACAATTAGGAACAGATGAAATCAGTGGCTCACCCATGAGACCCACTTGGTTTATTTCTCGAGCTTCAGCATCATATATAAACTTCTCTCTTGCAGCTACCCGGTCAATCAGTTCTTCATCGACTCCATCGCTTTGTCCAAACAACCACTCAGATCCTTCTAGTTTAATAAGCTTCAGAATACAGTGCCTGAACGACTGAAGAAGCTTAGCCTCTGCATCAACCGTAGAAGAAGAGTTGTTGTCTATATTTATTGGATTTGATCTATTCCTTAGCTCCTCACCAACAGCACCATTCCTCTCTGCTACACCAAACTGCTCAAAAGGCTGCCTAGACCAAAGCGATCCCATCCCTGTTGTTGCACTTTGTGGCAAACTATTGGCATCTCTGTAGCCTCCTCTTGATTGAGAAATGTCATCATAACCCGAGGGCAGTCCAACCCGTGACGCCAGATTTGAATATAACGATGATTCATTGTTTAATCGACCATAAGACGTGCCATACCCTCCTACTCCAGCTGATGGATCCCAGTACCCACTCTTGTTGTTAGGCAAATGCATATTCCTTGCGGACATGGACAATCCTGAAATATCTGGCATGCTACTATATTTCTTCTCATTGGCTGCTACTGTGCTTACTGTATCAGTGCTTCCAGAAGATGGAACACCGTAATAAGATTTTTCAGGTTGTCGCGATATGGCTCTAGACCCAGCAAAATTCTCAAACCCAGGAGCTGGTCCAGGGGTTAGACCATTCTGGGACTTTTGTTTTAAGGCTAAAGCCAGCTGCTGTGTATAGCTCAATGAACCAAGGGCCATAGATCTAGATGTTGGGATCTCTCCACGGGATTGCAAGGCTTCAAGCCTTTCTTTTGCCAAATTATTGACATACGACTTAATCTGGTATCCGTGAACCGTAGCTGGTTGTTGGTGTTCCCAACCCTCTGAAGATGACGGAGCACGCAAGCTAGAATATCTTCTCTCACTCAATTCATAAGCATTATTATTTGTGGTGTTACCATATGCACCCAACATCTGCATACGGTTAACTAATGGTGACAGTGATGAACCTCTTTGTAACCCATACAAAGAATCGATACTTCCGGGTGCCCTCTGTTGCTTCAGTGAATCATATAAACTTGAATTCATCTGTGATTCCACGCCCTTTGGAGTTGATGACATGCAATATCCACTACTCATATCTTTTCCAAAAGCATCAGCTTTCACAGAAGTGGCTGACTTTTGATCAGCGCCAAACAACTGATCTATTTTCTTTGCCCTGGCTTCAGCAACCAATTGCCCGTGAAAATCATACAAATGTCCCCAAAACTCATCAAGGATCGCTGATAGGTGTCGCCGGGCAGCACGCCCCAAACCTTGCAACCTTGAAAGGCTTCCCGTACCACTACCCCCTTCCTCATTTCTCCCACTTAGGCTGCGGAATGAAGGCGGACCATCAGATACAACAGCAAAGTTGAGTGAAGGAGCAGTTTTGGTAGCTTCTTCTGTTTCCCATGAATCTCCTTCAACATCTTTTTCAGTGAACTTGTTGTTATTCTCCATGCTAACTGTCTTCTCTACAGGACTCGTTGATTCAATCTTTGTTTCAACAACCAAATCCTTCTCACTAACCTCATTGACCACTGCTGACTGCGATAAATACTGTTCCTTTACATCAGAGTCTTCCCTAAGACCACCTTGGGAGGCAGAGAATTTAACATCAAGCCCACGTTCCTCTAGCGGACTCAAATGAATTTCTTGATCTGTCATTAGAATGCTCTCTGGCAAATCATAGACCGAGCTAGCAACAGATTTAGTATCCAACTTATCATTTACCCTACTTTCCGGCCGCACTATGGATTCTTCTTCACTCCGCCTTGTTTCACTTCTTTCAATTTCCTCTTCCTGAACAGATGGATAAGATAAAGCATTTTGAACATCCATGTTCCATATTTGAGCTTCTGTGCTGTTACTCGCAGATTTCAGCGGGGTAGCTGCAAGCCAGAGCATCAGGCATAAGGATGCACAAGACGATACAAGCAGAGTGGTGTACTGAACTGAGGTGCCCATCACAGTATTCCATCTCAAACCACCAGCCCAGTCACTGCTCCCAAATACCATCTCAACAACAAAAACAACATTCAAACCCAGAAACCCCAGAAACGTTGTAAGTGCAAGGAACTCACCAACCTGAGGAATTTTATAGACACCCATGATTTGCCTTGAGGAGGCAATGCGGAACAACGGTATTACAGAGGAAGGAAGCATCATCGCCACCAGGATCTGGGTGAATATAAGTAATTGGTATATCCCGTCTGCACCAGATGTCCACACACAATAAAGGGCAGGAGCAACTGCAAGAATTCTGATTGTAGTACGATGAAGCCAACTGGGTATTTCTATCTTCAGGAAGTCATGCAGGACGGCCTCACCGCCCAAAGCCCACGCTAGTGCTGTAATTTGACTAGAGAAGAACAAGAGCAACAAAAAGACCACTGGGATGAGTGGACTCCTAAATACCTGCGCTCAACAATCAAGAACCAAATAATTAATAATCGAAGACATTTCTGGAACTGCCTTCTTAAAAATGAATTCCAGACAAGTAGAAACATAAAAACGTTGAGCCACACCTGCTCCATTAGTGACAAGGTGTCCTGAAAAGTTAGTACCACAAGGCCAGTACTGTGGAACACAGTTGCTGCTGCATTCATAAGTACATAATTTACAAGTGAAAGTCCGCTGAAGACACAAAATATAGCGAACAAGTGGTCTTGACACAAGCTGCTCTTGTCTACATCTGATGCAGTTGTACTTTCCTGGAGTAAAGTGAACTGCTTAGTAGGAGTATTGCCTCTTCATAGATTAGAGAGATAGAGAGAGAGAGAGAGGTACCCCAGCAAAATAAGAATGGATATAAAAATTGTGAGGGACGATGCTTGCTCCAAGAAGACCCATAAGTCCAAATGCGCTCTCTCCATTTAACCGAGTTAACACTCCGTTCATAGAGAAGGGGATCTCAGACTGACTCAGCAAAACACCAGAAACATACAGAAGAAAAACCAGGCCTGCCGAGCAAATGGATAGTGTATTTGCGATACCATTTTCCTGTAAAATTTGTAAGCTTGTCAGCTAGTTTCTGATATAGCTAATTCCAGAGAAAAAAGAAAGAAAAGAAGAAAAAAAAGATGGCGAGCACAATCATACAAGGAAAGAGGCAAAAACAGGAAAGAAAAATGCATCAATGGCGGCCAGAAACACTCCAGTGGATAGCTCTACTCCAACGAGAAGGTTAAGTGCATGTGCAACACCCACAACCTGTTTGAATGGGAAGCTGAAGTCAGATGAGTGGAATCATTTTCCCACCAATATAATTAAAATTTTAAGAACGAAAAAGATTGCGAATACTACCATTGTAAGATCTAGCAGAATTGCTGATAACTCCGCCTGAACGCCCAAGAACATGCACGTCCACTTGTCATACTCTTCATTGCAGATCTGTCTCAGTAAGGACCATTAATATGTTAGAGAAATATAGAAGGCGGTTAAAAGAATTCTACTTCAACAAGCCAAAAAACAGATATGAGAAACTGAATCGTAAACTTTATCACTTATGGGGAGCAGTCAAAGCCCAGTTTTATATAAATCTTCAAGTCAGGAAAAATGCAGAGAAAGGGGCATAAATACCTGAGCTAAGTTCCTACCAGTTGCAACGCTTATTCGAGCAGCTACATACTGGCAAAAGATGGCGACAAAATTGAAAAGCAGAGTAATTGCGACCAAGTCATACCCAAAACGGGCACCTCCTTCGACATTTGCCACCCATTTCCCGGGATCAATATATCCAACAGAAACCAAAAGGACTGGCAGTAGCGCAGGAACCACTCTATGGATAAACCCTAGCTGAGGGGTCACGTTCTCAATTTCAGCCTCCATCCAAAATCTATCTGAAAATATTATTATTCAGAAGAGGACTTGAGGTTAACACCACAAATCAAACGTAGTTCACAGAAAGGCTCGCCAAGCAGAATTCACAGATTTGATCTAAAAGAGTTTCCCTTGCTAAATTAATTTCCTTCCACAGCCCATACAGAATCAGCCGGTTCTTCTATCAAAATAGCACTGAGAAAAGAAAGCCACTATGTGCGCTCTTGTTTTACAGCTCTGTGCAGTCTTTTCCTAACAACTGAAGATTCGTCTAGTAACCAATGGAGCTTCTTAAGTTAAGTTAAGGAGCAGACCTTAGTGCTGAGATTTAAACCGCTTTTATTACAACATCAGCTAAGTCGGTCCAAATGGAGGAAGCCCTAATAGAGCAGCCAAGAACAGAACAGAAACTATCATATGCTTAACCAATAGGGATATCTCCAAACCATACGAATCAGCTTCAGACCTGAAAATTTTCAGATGAAGTTCTATCAGTAATCGTTTAAATGAATAATCGATCATCGTAGCAAAAAACAGAAGAAGGGTAAGCTCAATCGAAAAAAAAGCTACTGGAAAATCTTCAACTAGCTAATCCCAACGCAGAGAAAACACACAAGTTCACTTGATCAAGCTAAGAGAATCGTGAAGCTGACGAAAAGCAACAAAATGCAGAGATCCAGTGTGATCTACGCATTCAGATCGTCGAGAGAGAGAGAAAAAAAGGTCAACCATGAAACTAAACACAAACAAGTACAGCAGAAGAAGAGCCTGAATCTCCAGATTTGAAAAAAAAATCCCAGAAACCTAGATGAGAGAAACAATCTTTGCAACCCCAACGTCGGAAATCCAGAAAATGGAGAGAGATCTAGCTTCAACTCGAATACGATCCACCTGGTGAAATTATTAGAAGCTGAAATGAGCAGAAATAAGCAAAAACCCCAAAAACGCCCATTTACACAAACTCCGAGGCAAAAGCTACAAAACCCCATGGAAGTCCGTACAAATCACCATAAACATAAATTTAGAGAGAAAAAAAAAACAAAAACAAAAAACAGAGAACTAGGGTTTTTGAAAAAGACAGTAAAAGACGTCACCTGTGAAATCGCCATGATCGGAAGTTGACCCAGCCAGTTTCTAACTTATCCAGTGAGAAGTCTAGAAACGGATCTTTCAAGAGAAACTCTTATCAAAGCACGAGAAAGAGAGAGAGAGAGAGAGAGAACAAAAAAAAGCTCAGTTCCGTCGAAGAGAGAGAGAAAGAGAGAGATCCAAAATCAGTATAAAGTATACATTAATTACATATACATACACATATATCTATAGGTCTGTAGGTTATGGGTGCTTGTGCCACCTTCAAAGATATATACACATAAGAAAGTAATATTCTTTTTCCTATGGTTAAAAAATATATATAAGAAAGTAGTATTCTTTTTCCTTTGGTTAAAAAACGTCTTTTTAATTTATTTAAAAAAAATTCAGGTTTACGAATATTGTATCTTTAAGGTTCTTAAAACCAATCTCTATTAATATTAAACGAAACGTAGTTTTTTATTCCAAGATACATGGATAATAGATTATTCAAATAAGTTAAGTCTATTTATATATTTATTTGAAATTTACTGTAGTGATGACATGTTATCATGGTGTTTCTGTTAATAACACGTGAAAATAAGGTTATTTTTTTAATTATTTCTCAAATAATATATTAGGGATTAGATAGTAACTTAAATCTATTTATATTTATTTGAAATTATTTATAAATTAACGTATAAAAATTTTAAAAAATAAAAATTATTGTTTTTGCAAATGTAATACTATTTTTTGGTTAATTGAAAAATGTCTAAAATAGCACATTTTTAAGTTTTTGTTCCAAAAATAGCATCATTAGTTTAAATTTCTAATAATAGCACAAATTTAATATTAAAATGCATTAAAACTATATTTTAATAGAAAAAAATTAAACCCTAAATTGGAAATAATGAACCCAAATACGATACTTTAAATTTATGTATAATTTATTTAGAATAAATAAGTATTTTCACATAAATATTTGTGCTATTTTAGGAATTTAATTTTATGATGCTAGATTTAGAAGAAAAACTTTAAAATGTGCTATTTTAGGGTATTACTCTATTGATTATCTAATCAAATTAATAGCAGTGTCATCTATTGTAATTATTCTAATAATTTAAATTTTTTTATATATTTACTGAATTTCGTTGTAGTGTTGACACGTCAGGATAAGATTAGTATGTTAAAAAATTTCTCAAATAATATATTAAAGATATATGAACTAGTTTGAATTACTTTCACGGTTAGTGGTATGAGTATAAATTCACACGTAAGTCTATGATGGTGATCTTAAGTAATAATGCAATAACATATTAATATATACAACTCCAATGTTAATCAAGTAAAACCGCATATAAAATAAATTGCTTAACGATTTGCCATACCTCACCATATCATAACTATATCTAAATTCATCAATTATTTTTAGATTCAACCACTTTCGTATAAAAGTATTTGTTCTTCTTAAAGAAAAACACTTTTGATGAACTTTTTTATTCAGTGAAGGTGACAGTTATGAATTTACCATCTTCATATATATAATTCAAAACTGTCCAAAACTAGACGTTATCAGTTGATGAGTAACCAAAAATGATTAATAAATGAGAGAGCTATAACGCCATCCTTAAATCGAAAATAAATCAGGATTGGACATTATACTCCACAGAGTACTAAGAAGAATATGTCCTTATATGGTTATTTATTTATTTCGCAATCATATGTGTAGATATCAATAATAATTGTACACAGAGCCGTGCATGGATTCAAGCAAATCAATTCCGTATTTACGGTCTTCAATATTAATACAACAAAATCGACCCTTATTCTAAAAGTATTTTTAACACAATGGTAAATAAAAATTGACTACTTCCAGAGCCGACCATGAATTTAACAAGGCCGCAAGCAAAAAAAAATAATGGATCGCTTTATACTACAAAAAAATGGACCATTTTAATTTTTTAAAATTTTTGTTGTTATAAGGATTCGAACTAGAAAATTCAAGGAAACAGATTATTTTTATTTACCATTTGTGGTAAAAATATTTTTAAAATAAGGGCTGATTGTTTTGTATTAATATTGAAGACCGCAAGCACGGCATGCCCGGCCCTGACTGCTTCTATAAGTTTTTTGGTTCGACTGTTTATAACAACATAATTTTTAAAAAACTAAAATGGTCCATTTTTTTAGTATAAAACGGCCCATTATTTTATTTTGCTTGCAGTCGTATTGAATTCAGAGCTGGTTCTGATTATACAGAATAAAAAAAATTCGAAATAATTAAAAAGGTTCAGGATTTTGTTATCTAAAAAATAAGAATTTGACATGTGTAAACACGATTGCGGCTCCTATTTGCTAGAATTTGTGAAAAGAAACGCTTATAGTCGATAGGCGGTTTTATTATTAGATTAATATAAAACGATTATATTTGCATGACATGTAATCTAAACCATATAAAATATAAAGGAGACAATACTAAAGTTCACTACTTACAACAACTCTAACTGTACCATAATTTATTAAAGTGTTATGTTCACAAAATCCTCATGAACCGAACCTAACTAACCAATTCACAAATCATACCCTAAAACGCCAAAAATACAAAAAGTAAAATATGTTATTATCAGAATCGATATAATAATCCACGTGTTCCCAACCATCTCCTACATAAATGGAAGTACAGCTTGGGATTTCGTTACCCATACACTGTAACTTATTTGTGTTTTTTTGGCTTTTTTATTTAAGTTGTCTCTCTATAATTCAACTTAGAAACTATGTATATATATATATACAACCCTGAATTTAATAGAATCACAAGAAAAAAAAAGAGCCGTTTTATACTACAAAAAAATTAGGCCGTTCTAATTTTTAAAAATTTTTGTTGTTAGAAAGAGTCAAACTAAAGAACTCAAGGAAACAGTTTACTTTTATTTACTATTTGTGTTAACAGTACTTTTGAAATAATGGCTGATTTTTTTATATTAACATTGAGGGCCGTAAGCACGGACTTCCTTTGTTTGGACCTAGATCTGACCCTATATATACACACATTCATGTAGATTTATGCATACTGGACAGGAAGCAAATTCAAACCCCAATAAACTAAAATTTGCATCAAATGGAAGGAACATGGGCTCCTCTTGTAGATGAATATGTTCAATGAACCATAACATAAAAAGCACACTTGTTATCTAATATTATCCGCAGCTTATATTCCAGAAATATAATAATAAATAACTACAATATTTTCTCTAGTTTTCTTTATTCATAACGTACATCTTTTAGCTCATTATAAAATGTTTTAAAAGGTTTAAATGGTTCAAACTGATCCCTCTCATGAGAAGAAATAACAGATGCATGGAATATTTATATATATATATATAGATTAAGGTGACGAAATGTAATAAACACGTTTTTCGTTTTTTCGAATTAATCGTGAATGTATAGTTATGTAATTTTTAATAAAGTAATTTTTTAAAATAAAATTTGTTAGATTTTTGTTATTATTTATTATAGTTATAATTTATTATTTCTCACATTCAGTGAAATATTGTTGGGTTTATTTTCGTCAACTACACGAATTTATACAAATAAACATATTTCTACCTCTAGATTTTGAGGTTTTTATTAGTTACATAAACTATGTTTTTTTCGTAAACTAAATAAACTTTATAAAATATTTTAATTATAGAAATTCTATTAATATTTACACGTTAAATTATTATTAAATCTTGTTTCACTTTGAAATTTTAATTTTAATTTTAAAATAAATTCAAGTTAAAATCTAATTTTTGAATTATAACCAAAAAATTTTTTTTTGTCATTGGGTCACAAGACCGACCCAATAGTTCAATATCTTCATACGTAGATTTAGCATCCTCCTGCGAAAGGCGGTGGAGTCAAACTCTACACCTTTGAGATGGATGTAAAAGTAGTATAACCACTAGACCACTTGCTCCTCCCTATAACCAAATTTAATCGTATAATTTTATGTATTTGGCGAAAGTAAATCTAGTAATGTTTTAATAGTTTCAAGTTTGAATGAACAAGTACAAAAAAATCTCCGTACAGACAAAAAATAGTTTCAAGGATAAGTGAATAAAAAGAAGTCAGAATTCTGGAAACGGTGAGATAGTCAAATTATTTTCAAATGCGTACGGAAATTATAATATCCAAACAAAAAATTAATAACCAAAAAATCAATTTAAAATAATTAATTGTGATAACGAAGTGTATAAAGCCTGGTTTGTTGTTTGGGCAGTTAAGTAATTTAGTCGGAAAAGGGAACAACGCTACATGGGACAGATCATTCTCATCATCTTAAACAATCTTTCTTGTCTCTCGTTCTCTATAAAGATTCTCATCTTTACAATCTTTCTTGTCTCTCGTTTTTTTTTTCAAAAGACTATGATCTTTCGGGTTTCGTGTCCAAATTCATGTTCATTTTGTAGAAATATTAGATAAAATTAGGGTTGGGTTTTCGGTGAAAACCGAAAAAACCGAACTGACCAAACCGAAATTTTTTGGTTTCAGTTTTAATTTAATTATAACCACTAAACCGATCGGCTAAATAATTAATTTTATTCGGATCGGCTAAGCATTGTCAACTACAATGGGAGATATGCGGTTGATTTCGTGATGTACCCACATTACTAAACTTAATAAAATTGAACCGAACTAAATCGAACTAAACCGAACTAAACCGAACTAAACCGATTAACCGAATTAAATCGAGTTAAACCTAAAGATTAAATCAAAATTAACCGAAAAATCCGAATTATCAAACAAAAAACCGATTAAATCTAAAATTAAAACATTAAACCGAAAATCAAATTATATTCGGTTTAATTCGGAATGGTTTTATATACTGAAAACTGAACTGATTAAACCAACAATCCGAACCGAACCGATATCCTATATATTTTTTTTCGGACCATTTTTTCACAAACCAAAATAACCGAAAACCGTATAAACCGACTCGTTTGACCCGAATAAATCGAAAACCCAGGCGTAGATAAAATATTTAAATTTTACTTTCTTTATATAAATATCATTTATTCAGTTTGATGTTTAAAATATTCTTATTTTTCTAAAAATTTTGATTATTAATTGTATATTTTAACACGCATTAGTTAAAACTTTGAATATTTGAATGATGTATAGTTATTGGAAAGTACGTAAACTGATTAAATTATACATTTATTATTAAATATTATCCATCAACTATTATCAATATATGTGAAAATTCTAGAATCATTATTTTAGAAAAAAAAGAATGTTTTTTTTTACTTTAAAACAGTTCAACTTCTTATGAAAAATAATACATAAAATGATTGCTCACAAAATATTAAATGCATTTCCATTTTACAAAGAAAATTTCAAAATAATTAATACAAATGAAACAAAAAAAATAAAATAAAACATGTTATAAGATAAAACGGAAGTTGTATTAATATAAAATATCCTAAAATAACATTATTGTAAGTTTATCTTACAAATTTAACATATTAAAGATAAAATTCGAAAAAAATAACAAAATTTTTTTTATTATATGAAAATAATTATTTATTTCAAATAAACTATATATAAAATTAAAACATAATATTTAGATTCATTTTTTTCTAATTTAGGATTTAATTTTTTCATTAAAAAAGTTTTTAATTATTTAATATTAAATTTATGCTATTTTGTAAATTTAAATGATTGTTGTTATATTTGAAACCATAATAATATTATTTTAATCAATTATCCTAAAAATAAATCAATTTAGTAACATAAACCTTCATTAGTGTAATAATAGAGAGTTGAATTATTTTCTCTCAGGATTCAGTGAATCTTTCTTGGGCTGAAGACACATGGTAAGTGAGTTCATAAGAATTGGACAATCGATAATTAACTAATTATCATCGAAACAAGAGACGTCGGTTACATTATCACTCGTTTAATCGTTGAATTAATTGGTTCGATTCAACCAATAGGCTTTTCATTATTTATTTATTATTTTGTTAGAGTTATTTCGTCCAGACCATGGGAATAAAGATCGAATCACGGTCGAGACAGAAACTTTTTAACAAAGTAACTTTATCCTGACGTGTTAATAACAAAAATATCATGCTGACGTGTCAACACCACAATGAGTTTCAGCTTAAATATATAAAAAAATTTAAGTTACTAGAATAATTACAATACATGCCACTGATATTAATTTGGTTAGAAAATAAATATAATTTATTCAACTAACAAAAAAATACTATTATATTTGTAAAAACAATAAAATTTATTTTTAAATTTTTATACGTTAATTTATAAATAATTTCAAATAAATATAAATAGATTTAAGTTATTACCGTAATCCCTAATATATTATTTGAGAAATATTTTAAGAAAATAACCTTACTCTGACGTGTTATCAACATAAATACTGTCATCACTACAATAAGTTTCAAATAAATATAAAAATGAGTTTAACTTATTAGAATAATTATAATTATATCATCGTTATTAATTTGGTTAGAGAATTAATATATTTTATTAAACTAACAAAAAATACTATTAAATTCGTAAAAAAATAATTATTTTTCTTTTCTTAATTTTTATATACAAAAATTAATGCTAAAAGTAATTTTAAATAAAATTTAAATATTTAATTTATATTTACTAAGAAATTATAATTTACGAATATTTTTTTTCACACATTGCGTGAATATGAATCTAGTGGATATTAATTAGATTCCGAAATTACTTTGTTTTTTATTTATATAATTAAGATTGTTTTGACTCAGGATTTGAAAGAAAGTGGTGGCTCGGATTATTTAGTAAGTAATTTAAATCGATATCATCAGCACACTCAGATATTTCAAAAAAAATTATATAATTAATCAATGATTGACAACAACCTGTATACGGCTGGTGCAGATACGATAATATCTCAAAGTGGTTGGAAAAACAAAACCCTCCTCAGACAAACCTCATAACAAATCATTGTAATATCCATCAACATACATTCTTCATAAACTAGCTTTCTTGCCATTACTACTCCCGACCTTGAACTCTTGTTTTTGGGTTGTATTTCACTTCTTACATCAGAATTTGACAGACCAATTTTTAGTGTTTAAATTCTTAGAAAAGAAAAGAAAATTTTGAACGATTTATTATTACAAAACAGATAATTTTTTTAGGATAAAATCACATTCGATCTAATTAATTTTATCTACCAAATTATGACGAGTTTTTTCTCGTTTAATTGTAATCATTAATTACCATAAATACTCATACATGGTCATAAATACTTTTTTACGGAGGATCACTGCGGTACTCGATAGTTGGCAAGATCGAACATGTCAATAAACTGTTTCGGCTGTTTCTCGATAATGGTGCGTCTACTTTCTCAAATTGGGTCTTTGGTATAATGAACTGAATCTTAACCGATCGAAATTGAATTTTTTGGAGGGCGTAACACACATCCAACATATTCGTTGTTTATATTCTTATTTATTCGTTCTTTTTATTTATTTATTTTTGTTTGTTTCTGAGTCTTATGGGAAATAAATAAATTCTTATTTTAGAAAAATATATTAGTATATATTTATTTAATTTATATATTTTGTTTTTAAAATAGATTAATTTCATAATATATTTATGATACTCATTGCGCACCAAATGATATTTAAACTCATCATGCACCAAATGTTAACACTGAAAATATATGTTACGAGATATTGTGACAAACATCATAATTTTATATTAAAAAATTGGTTAACTTAAGCATTTTCATGATTTTATATAGTTTTATAGACTAAATTACATGTGTATAGCAAAGCATGAGAGTAACTAATTCTAACTGATAACACTAATCCCAAATGGAGCACTTATTCTATTTTTGTTCTCATGTTAATTTCATAATTGCAGTATTCCAAATTTTAGGGGTCTATTAATCAAATATTATTTTCTTATTAACCAACTGTATATTTGATTTACCGGCCATTAAAAATTTCAAAGACCTATTTGTTTTGAAATTAATTATTTTCGATCGATTATACTAATATTGCGAGTTAATATTTATCGAAGTGCAGAGAATTAGAACAAAATAAATATTAGATAGTGTGGATTTAAAGTTCGTAAAAGCTACGTAAGAAGACAAGCTAGACATTTCTTTTTTTGTCGGCTAGATTTAAGTGTCAAGACTCAAGATCATTATCCTCATTTCGTTTATTTGATAAAAGAAAAATCGAGGTCTTCTATCTGCCTATATTATACCGGAAACGGAAATTTTAATATTTATTTTTTAGTTATATCGTAGAAGGAGATGCAGGTTATTCGTTTCGTATGCGCATGAACCTACGGCTGTATCATGCGGCCAAACGTTATTCGTTTGACCGTCATAATTTTCTACGATCAAACGTTGCGGTCGACCGCAGAAAATTTTAGTAAAAAATTTTAACCGATGCGAAATTGTAACGTTTACGATAAAAAAATTGTGATATAACATGTGCCGACAACCTGCGATAATCAAACGAACAATAATACCGCAGCGTATAATCGCACCGTCTGATCAAAAGTCGATGTCGCAGACGATGCGACAGACAAACGAACAGTGTATATATTACTTATGGGCATGTGGCCATTAACTTAAAAAGGCAAATGTCTAAAATAACACATTTCTAAGTTTTTGTTCCAAAAATAGCATCATTAGTTTAAATTTCCAATAATAACATAAATTTAAAATTAAAATGCATTAAAACTATATTTTAATAGAAAAAATTAAATCCTAAATTGGAAATAATGAACCCAAATACAATACTTTAAATTTATGTATAATTTATTTAGAATAAATAAGTATTTTCACATAAGTATTTGTACTATTTTTGGAAATTTAATTTTATGATGTTAGATTTGGAAGAAAAACTTTAACATGTGCTATTTTAGGATATTACTCTAACTTAAATTATATATTTTATCAATTTAGATATGGGCTATTGGATCCAAAATGTTTGATCATCTCATCCAACAAGTAGGATTTTGACCAGTCAATAGCTTAAAATTTATGATTTAGGCTAAATCATTTAGCTGAGATTCAACCTGAAAAATCCAGTTTCGCTGTAAAATTAATATTGGTATTTTGTTTTTCATTATAAATGAAAAAGTGAAAAACACTATTTAAAAGCTTAGATATCAACTTCGAAGGTACTCCATATCATTAACAAACGTTACGCTGATTCCCCAACGTCTTTCATAAAGTTGCTTACAAGCCTTCTTCTTTGTTTGTATAATTATCCATTTTTTAAAATCATAATCACGTAATTTAATCCAATTTTTCTCACTGAATCTCTCATTTCTAAAGCTATGTATATATATTATGATAGTTTCACCAACCTTTTGTTACATGATGACACTATAAAAGCATTTGAAATATCTCCAATACAATCTGTATAACACAAAGCAATAGACGAATAAATACAAACAAAATTTCATCATTGCGCCAAACCGGAAAATTGAACCGCAAATGAAGACACTCCGAAATCCCGGTTTTCTTTTTCTATTCTTTTATCTTCTTGCGTTTCTTGGCGAGTCTCCGGTTGACGCGGTGGTGAAGAAATACCAATTCGATGTACGTGTTCGATTTCTCGTTGAAAAATAAAACCGGAATACAAATTGTAAGCCGAAATACTAATGATTTGGAATTTGGAACAGGTTCAAATGAAGAATATAAGCAGGCTATGTAATGCTAAACCGATTGTGACGGTTAATGGAATGTTTCCTGGACCCACGGTTTACGCAAGAGAAGGTGATCACGTCATTATCAACGTCACTAACCATGTACAATACAACATGTCCATCCATTGGTAAGCTCTCTCTTTCTTTTACTACGTCTCAAACCGGCCTAACCGGTTTAGTCATATTTTAAGAATAAAAAATTCGACGGTTTGTTTTTATCAGGCATGGGCTTAAACAGTACCGGAATGGTTGGGCGGATGGTCCAGCGTACATAACTCAGTGTCCTATCCAGACCGGACAGAGTTATGTTTATGATTTCAATGTGACCGGGCAACGCGGGACCCTCTGGTGGCACGCACACATCCTCTGGCTACGAGCCACCGTGTACGGTGCTATAGTCATCTTGCCTGAACCGGGAAAACCGTTTCCATTCCCACAACCACACCAAGAGACCAACATAATCCTTGGTCAGAGAAAATAAACAAACCGTCCGGTTTACCCTATTCTACCGAACTTTTGTTCTTAACTTCCCGGGTTATTATTTGATTGTAGGAGAATGGTGGAATGGAGACATTGAGACGGCGGTTAACCAAGCCAACCAGTTAGGTTCACCGCCTCCCATGTCCGATGCTCATACAATCAACGGAAAACCCGGACCACTCTTTCCTTGTTCAGAGAAACGTAATAATTCTAAACCTTTTTCATAGCCATTTTTTGTTCTAAATCGTTTCAGTGAAATCAATATTTTTGGTTGTTGTTTAGACACATTCGTGCTAGAGGTAGAAGCGGGCAAGACATACCTTCTAAGGATTATAAACGCGGCTTTAAACGACGAGCTATTCTTCGGCATCGCGGGCCACGACATGACCGTGGTGGAAATCGATGCGGTCTACACTAAACCATTCACAACCAAAGCCATTTTGATCGGACCAGGTCAAACCACAAACGTTCTAGTTAAAACGGATCGTTCTCCAAACCGCTATTTTATGGCAGCTGGACCGTTCATGGACGCTCCCGTGTCCGTAGACAACAAAACTGTAACAGCGATCCTTCAATACAAAGGCATACCAAACACGGTCATACCAATTTTACCAAAACTTCCTTTGCCTAATGACACAACATTTGCTTTGAACTATAACGGAAAACTCAAGAGCCTCAATGCACCAAATTTTCCGGCTCTTGTACCTTTAAAAGTTGATCGCCGACTGTTCTACACGATCGGGCTAGGCATTAACTCGTGTCCGACCTGTGTGAATGGGACGAATCTTGCCGCCTCCATAAACAATATCACATTCATTATGCCGAAAACCGCGCTTTTGAAAGCTCATTACTTCAACATTCCGGGCGTTTTCAGGACTGATTTCCCTGACCGTCCTCCAAAATCTTTTAATTACACCGGTGTGCCGCTCACGGCTAACCTCGGGACATCTACAGGGACTAGACTTAGCCGGGTTAAGTTCAATACTACAATTGAGCTTGTCTTGCAGGACACCAATCTCGTAACCGTTGAGTCACACCCTTTCCATCTTCACGGCTACAACTTCTTTGTGGTTGGAACCGGAGTTGGAAACTTTGATCCCAAGAAAGATCCGGCTAAGTTCAATCTTGTTGACCCGCCCGAGAGAAACACTGTTGGGGTACCTACCGGTGGTTGGGCTGCCATTAGATTCAGGGCTGATAATCCAGGTATGATCTGTCAATGCTCATATATGATAAGCACATAAACTGATCTATGCATATGTTGTTGCAGGTGTTTGGTTTATGCACTGTCACTTGGAAGTCCATACAATGTGGGGTTTGAAGATGGCTTTTGTCGTCGAGAACGGGAAAACACCTGAGCTTTCAGTTCTACCACCGCCCAAAGATTATCCATCCTGCTAAGAAACATTACTCTGCTTCCTCTTCCTATTTGTTTTAACCCCCGATGATATTCTTTGTTGATTATATTTCCCTTCTGTTGATTTGCGTCTGAGATTGTTTCCTGTGGGGATGCACAATAACACCCCAAAATTGCATAAGAAATGTAACTAAATGTTCTCCAACAAGAGCTCTTGTGACAGCAGAACTTTAAAACATCAAAACTCTTAGCGAGATGCTAAGATAATGATCAAAAACTTTCGAAAACAGAGTTTTATCAGTAACAAGAAAAAACAAAGCTAATCTGCTTGATTACTTGGTATCATCGAGGCTCCTACCTAAGTGAACAAAGGAGAAGAAAATACTAGTAGTTGTGCATTAAAGCATTAAAACAGAGGAGTTTGATCGATGGAACGTGTTAACCAGTTCTAGCTAAATTGCTGGCGTTGCTTGATCCTTTGGCTTGCAGCATTCTGATTTCTTCTTGAAGTTAAGTTTCCTGGTGAAATTCTTCCAGCTTTTCTTCTTCCTCACCAGCTTCTGCAACTCTTGTTTCATATTCATACACTCTTTTTCAAGCTCAGAAACACGTTCTCTCACGTTCTCACCTCTAGGTTTAAGCAAACCCACATTGACGCCATTTTGGTTTTCGTAGTTGTCTAGATTCTCTGAGACAAGGAACCATCCCGATATAGATGTCCTTAGCCTAAGCTGTTCGAAAAAGAGAACCTGAACAATCACACGAAGAGGCAGCCTCTCGTTCTGAGCTGCGTGTGAGCTAGCTTCCAAAGAAAGCTTCTGGCAATTCATGAGTCTGCATATGTGCTCCCTCTCTGAATCCGTAATCCATGGATGAGCCTGCAAAATTTGCAATATAAACCTTTAAATCTTAATACACCTATTGGTTAAAATTAAAAACAGCATTTTTACTACCTTCAAGTACACGTCGATTGCATGATAAACTCCATCATCCAGTGGCCTTGCATAGTCAGGAATTGCAGCTGCGATGGCTTCAAACTTCACCAGCTTTAGATTAACATCGGGTGCCACCTCAGCGAGATAACCATCAACCAGAGTTGCCACTAATGTCGTTGGAGTTAGCAAATCGGCTCCATCCTTCACCAAATGTCCTTCTTCGATGATGCAAGGAGAAGGGACGATGCCTGCTTGTTCGGTTGAAGAAACAAACTGTTCGATCATTCTCAAAACGCATTCCACGTCATAAAGAGTTTCAGAGTATCCCATGTTTGGTATAAGAAGATCCACTAGAGCAGCTTGGTCCAATTGATTTCCAATCCGTCTCTCGAGATTCTCTCTACAGGATTGGCTAGCATGCAGCACCATTGCGGTCTGAAGCAGCCTAAGGAGAAACTTGGTTGGGTTGACACCTTTCTTGCTTGGAAGCAACCCGACAATCTCTTCCAGAACACCCTTTTGTTCGGCTTCGGAAGGATTTGGTGTCTCAACCACTTGCTCATCCACGGTCACTTGTCTATTCATCAAAGGAACATGTTTCCTTGTATAGTACATAACCGCCATTGCGATGTTCTCGAGCTTCATTCCTCTTGCTTCAATGGCAACAATTAGTCTTTTGAAGAGAGGCAAGCTAAGAAAAGAAGCGTCATCAAACCACCAATCTTCACCGGTAGGTTGCAGCATCTTTCCCGATGCTGAAATTCCGTTCCACAAATGCAATTCATCTTCAGTGTTTTGTCCGCTAGTTCCGTTCTTTCCTCCTCCCACAGGCCAATTGAAAAGGCTAGGGTCAGCACATGCTTTGATAGCTAAAGAATCAACACACCTCGAGATAATGTGAAGATCTTCAGCGTAATCAATTACTTCCTCGCATGTCTGAAGAGCTTTGATGGAGTCCGTCCAGTTCCCAAACACTTCGTTGAGGAAAGTCTCCGTCAAACCCACGAGATTCCCTTCTCCATAGTTATCAGTCATCTCAAGGTACTCAGCTGCACATCTAAGGCTAACAACATTGAAAGCCGCGAGCTCGATTTTCACACCGTAACAGAATTTTGTTACAAGCTCAAACGTTTTGCCGCCTCCCGGTATTTCATCTAAACTCAAAACGCAACCTGCTCCATCATCAGTTGAACACTCTTCGATAAGCTTTTCAAGAAGCCCACTTCTAGAGAGCAATGGGAACTAAACCACAAATCAAGAACACACATTACACAGTTAGAAAATATCCTACTTAGACCTCAAGCTTTCACATTTATGCAGTTAAATCAAACCTAGGACTCAAAAAGACAAGACCTAGAACTTTTAACCTTGTGGAGATGAAACTTCATGTCTCCAACTTCTATTGTAACATCACTCACGAGTCCCGTGGTGCAAAGCCTGCAAAGAAAAAAGTCAGGCACGTACATCAACCAAAACAGAATCGATTCATTCCACTATTGTAACTTTACATTTCTTCATACGAAACTGATTACTGATGTCCCAAAGCAATCACAGCTAACCATAATCAACAAAAAGAAGAAAGAAAAAAAAACGAGAGCTGAGCACGAGAGGGATTAGCGAGATTTATAAGAAACCCATTAGATTCGGGACTAGAACTAAAGACCCATAATTGAGTGAGCTAAATGCAGAAAAAGAGTACCAGGTTTGGCCTTCGCGATGGAAAGCTTCGGATTTGGAGCCAAGTCTCATAAACGCCATTATGGAGGAAAATCAATCTGAGTCTGAGTTCGTAATGAAACAGAACAGTAACAACAGAGAAGAAAGGATAGAGGAGGGAGAGTAAGAGACAGGAATTTTCGGACAACGATCCTCATAATTTTTCTAGCAAATTCTATAGAGAGAGAGAGTCTGTAGCAGAAGAGTGAGGAGAAAAAGAAGGCCTTGGACTTGTTATTTTTTCGCCTCTTGAAAACTTCAATCTTCATCTCTTGTTCAACCATGAAACCCGAAAACCGGCATTTATTTTCGCAAGTTTGTCCGGTTCAAGATTTCCGGTTTAATATTCCGTTTTTACGCCTTTCGGGTTTGTACATATAGAAGTTGATAATATCCAAACCGACATTTGAGGTCCGTCAGATTTTTTAGAACGTGCAACAATATCAACTATTTGAAACACAAAATTAATAATGTAAAATATTACTTATCATGAAATTGAGAGATTAAAAACTCAAATGATGTATTCAGCCAATTATTTGGAATATTTTGAATTTTAATAAGATTGTTGCTGCTTTTTATGGTTTAGTATTAAAAAAAATTTGCAATCGGACTTAAAATTAGGAAAGTTCAATATTTATATTTTCAACTAATATTTCTAAATTTTTCTTGAAATCATTAATGATTAAAAAATATTTTTAATAAACATGGATTTGAACTTTTTTTTGAAAACACAACATTGGATTTTAGTAAATATTTACAAATTTTAGTAAATGTTTACAAATCTTATAACCAGTAATACTCAATTTAAAAAAAAACAATAGCTGATCCAAAATTTAATTGAATACACCCCTCATATATCCTATTTTAATATATATATAAATTTTGATAATATTAAAAGAATCCTTAGTTTAAATTTAGGATTAAAAGTTTGATATCATAAGAAAAATTTGACCACAATAAGACGATCCAATAACATAATATTTTTATACGAAAATTTAACATTTTTTACGAAAAACGGTACAGTCGAATTTTATACATCTAAAATTAACGTAAAAATGATACAACCAATAAACTATTTAATTTTTTCCAGATATATTAGATATGGTTTTATGTTAAATGTTGATTTGTTATCAACAAAATAAGAAGATCCAACTATCATAATCAATGTACAATTAATAAATAGAGATCAATATACTTTTAATAAATAGAGATCAATATACTTTAAATAAATTTTAAACTCCATATATATGGTTGCAAGAATAGTATTTGGTAGATTTTTGTTATTTTTATCATTATAGAAATTGGTAGATCAAGAGGAATTAGAAGTAAACAAATAGTCAATTGTTATTTGTGTCTTTCCAGTGGTGCAAAAGTCATATTGTTGACCTAATCCATCCACCGTAGGATGGTTCTAATTGAGTCGGTCTAATTGAAACTAACGGTGATAATGTCGACACGTGTTGCGTTTCCTCCCTTTCATTTCACGATGATTTCTTTAATTGCTATTTTAGATTTTTCTTCTCCTCCTAAAAATCCTGATTAGAGTCGGTTTTGCGTCGAATATAAAAAGGCTTTTCCTGTGAAGGATTTTATTCATCCCTTCTTGTTTCTCTGCATTTTCATCTCTACCAAATCCTAAACTCTCTCTTCAAATCTCTCTTCCGATTTTAAATTTCAAGGTATATCTATCTCTCTGGGTTCTTTTGTTTTTATTCCGTTTTTCTGATATCCGAATCATTCATCGTTCCGTTCTCGGATTCCTTTGGTATTTTGTTCTTTTCTCCTATACTGCGCCTTGATTTTATGATATCGTCTGTTTGTATCTCTTAGAAGATTTGCGAAGATCTGTACTCGTAGTTCTTTTTATGTTAGATTCGCATGTTGTATGATCTTATACACCCGTTCGTTTTTTTCTTGATTATGCGGTTTTCTAAGAATATTAGGGCTTGGTGACGATCTATTCAAGTTATTGCATTCGTTTTGCGTTTCTCTGTGTTGTGGGTATTTTCAATTGTATTAAGTTATTTGTTCTCTCTTTATATGTGATCGCTTTGGGGAATATTGTGGCTTCTCTTCTAGAGGTTTTTGTTTGTATGCTATGAACGGTTATCTTTGATCTGTTTGGATGGTGTTTCGATTTCGAATGACAGCATCTAATTTGATTTATGATTGCTTATTCCTATTTGTTCTATTGTTTCCAGATGCAAATCTTCGTGAAAACACTCACTGGCAAGACAATCACTCTTGAGGTCGAGAGTTCTGACACCATCGACAATGTTAAGACAAAGATCCAGGACAAGGAAGGAATTCCTCCGGATCAGCAAAGATTAATCTTCGCCGGTAAACAGTTAGAAGATGGTCGCACCTTGGCCGATTACAACATACAGAAGGAATCTACTCTCCATCTGGTTCTCCGGTTGAGAGGTGGTATGCAGATTTTTGTCAAGACTTTGACCGGCAAGACTATCACCCTCGAGGTTGAGAGCTCCGACACTATTGACAACGTCAAGGCAAAGATCCAGGACAAGGAAGGAATTCCTCCGGACCAGCAAAGACTTATCTTCGCCGGGAAGCAGCTCGAGGACGGCAGGACCCTTGCTGACTACAATATTCAAAAAGAGTCGACCCTCCACCTTGTCCTTCGTCTTCGTGGAGGTATGCAGATTTTTGTCAAGACTTTGACCGGCAAAACCATCACCCTCGAGGTTGAAAGCTCCGACACCATTGACAACGTCAAAGCTAAGATCCAGGACAAGGAAGGTATCCCTCCGGATCAGCAAAGACTTATTTTCGCTGGTAAGCAACTAGAGGATGGTCGCACACTCGCTGACTACAACATCCAAAAAGAGTCCACCCTCCATTTGGTGCTTCGTTTGAGAGGTGGGATGCAGATTTTTGTCAAGACCTTAACTGGCAAGACCATCACTTTGGAGGTGGAGAGTTCAGACACGATTGATAACGTCAAGGCGAAAATTCAGGACAAGGAAGGGATCCCTCCAGATCAACAGAGACTCATCTTTGCTGGGAAGCAGCTTGAGGATGGTCGGACTCTTGCGGACTACAACATCCAGAAGGAGTCGACTCTTCACTTGGTTCTTCGTCTTCGTGGTGGGAGCCTCTAAGCTTTGTGATCGAAGAGCCTCTAAGCTTTGTGATCGAAGAGCCTCTAAGCTTTGTGATCGAAGAGCCTCTAAGCTTTGTGATCGAAGAGCCTCATGCACTTGGGAGGTGGTTTCTGTTGCTGTATGCGAAAAAGAAGACTTTCTGTATCGACTCAAAATATGTTTCGTTTAATTTTCCTGTGTTGGTGAACCTTTTGTTTGGGCTCGAAATGGGCAATTGGTTTAAGCTTTGAATAATAAACCAAGTGCACGTTAATATATGGATAAAGTGATCTGCTGCCTCAAAAAAAAAAAGATGTCTTCCATAAAACGTTCAGACGATTTTGAAAATTAAGTATTAACCATGCCTCATTTTCAAACCGTTTGGTAACTCCTTAATAACGCAATCTGGTGATGGGCAAAACGGTAATTTCCGCTTGTACCACCGGTGTTGTGAGCGCCACTGCTGCCTTTAGCAATGCTCGGTTCCTGCTCCGGCACAAGAGAAAGGCAGTTCCGTATTGCCTAGTTCAGCTATTCATCTGATGCAGAGAGAATCGGATTCTAATTTGGGATCAGAATTGCCACCTTTGATAGCCATTGCTGCTGCTTTAAGTTTGTTGTACTTTGAGATTGTGTTACCATGTTATTGTTTTTGATTCGTAATGAGACAACATTAAGATTGCGATCACAAAACTTTTTGATAAAAGAAAGCAAAACGTGTCTTTTTTTAGTATAACTTGAAAAGATTAATCTTAAGTTACATGATTCGTTCATGTCTAAGTTAGAAACCGAAGCCTCCAAAACCACCACCAGGAAACCCGCCCTCAAAATGGAAAGTATACTGTTGCCCACCGCCTCCACCACCAAACGGATTGAATCCTCCACCACCTCCTCCTCCACCCATATCTTCAAGATCCTCTCCTCTGTCAAATCTCGCCCGCTTATCGTCATCTCCTAGAACCTGCAGGTCAATCCATGGGTTAGATTTACCGTGTGTAAAAAAGTGAAAGAAAGGGCATTGTGGGTTTTTCTTTAACCTCATAAGCTGCAGCAATTTCTCGGAATTTGTTCTCAGCTTCTTCTCGATTGTCGACGTTTTTATCAGGATGCCATTGTAAAGCAAGCTTCTTGTAGGCTCGTTTGATTTCAGAGATAGAGGAGGTTCTGGAAACTCCAAGAATCTTATACCAATCTTTTCGTTTGCTCATCTTCAATGCTTTCTCTGCTCTACCGAGTGCTTCATGAATTTCCATGTCCTGAGACAATTAGATGTGTGTTGAGTCTAAAGATCTAAGTTCCATTAACAAGTATCAGCAAACATAGAATATTATACATACGAATTTTTAACCAACCTGAGAGCTTTGAGCGGCTTGTTTTAAATCCTCCACAGCTCCTTCCCAATCTTCAAGTATAAGCTTAGCTTCTCCCCGCTGAGGAAGTAGTAGTCAGAAACCTGTTTGTTTGATCAAAGTTACGGATGGTTTGATTTAAAGCTTAATGGTATGAACCTGATGTAAAGCTTCAGTCAGTTCTGGATCTATGGTCAGTGCTTCATTGCAGCTATTTAAGCCGTCTTTTCCACGGCCGAGTCTCACTGAGACCTTGCATAGTCCAAGATAGAGATGAACGTTATGTGCAGTGTGCTCAGGGTCTAGAGCAATAGCTTCTTTATACTCCTCTGTTGAAACTCGTAATTTTCCTTTGTTTGCATTATCCTCTGCCTGCAATAGAGCACATGCAGGTTTTTTAACACAAAGACTTGGCTGCTATATCAGTCTTATAAGAAAACCAAGACGTTTGCAGGACTAACGCTTTTTGTTTTCTTGAGCAGTTTTTTCAATCCAAAGTATGCTTTCTTCAATTCACTGTGTTCTGGATCAAGACGGAGCCCTTTTTGGTAATGTCTGAAACAGAGAGTTTACTCAAGTATATCAGTTTTGAATCCAATCTCTCTCTAATTAGAAATGGAGTTGCACTTAGACCAAACCTTTGGGCAACATCATGATCTGCTAAATAGTAGTAGGCACGGCCACGAAGGAGCAAGGCCTCAAGGTTATTTTCATCTTCCTTGAGAATATAACCAGTCTCGGAAATTGCAGCAGAGTAGTCTTTAGACAGCATAAGGAGCTTAACTTTGAGAAGCTTTGCCTGAAGTGAGAAAACGATGTGGACAATAAGGAACTGCACCGTCAAAAAGTAATAAAATTTATTGACAATAGCCAACAAGAAGATAAAAAAAGAAGAGAACCTTGGAGCAAGCTGGAGAGAAGACAAGAACAACTTTATCAACAAACTCAAGAGCCTTTCCAATGTCCTTTGATTCGTAGAGAGTCAACGCAGTCTCCAAAGCACTCTTAGCCTGATGAAGCTGGGAGAGCTCTTTCTCAGCATTTGAATCTCCTGGTTTAAATACTAGATATTTCTGGTAGCTTGTTTCAGAGTCTTCGTATCTATAACATAGTGACAGAGAAGAGATGTCAACTTCCGGCCTTTTCGATTAATTTTTTGAATGAAAAATCCATTAAATTTTGTCATATCTATACCTGCAAAAATGACGAAGCACAGACGCACGCCTAAAATACGCTTCCGAAAGTAAAGGGTCTGCTTCTATGGCTGCATTCAGATCATCGAGGGCATCGCTATAACGCTTGACCTTGATACTCTGTGAAGCCCTCTCATATAACTCAGCAGCATCTACAGATTGACCATCTGTACAAAATAACCATTAACCAGTAATGTTAGCATGTGTAAATAATTTTTTTAAAAAAAACTCAACGTGCATACCAAAATGCATGCTTGCTTCACTCTCACTCACAACATAGTTTCTAAATTTGATCAATTCGTAATGTGCAGCAAGAAAATCTGCTTATTTTCACTCCTACGGAATTAAGTACGTTTCCAAACCCGACAGATTCCAAACTACGATTCCACCATAAGTAAACCTCAATACCAATGAGTGTCGAAGATTGCCACAAGATTACAACCAAAAAGAGCACATTCCAGGATAAAATATAGAAGGGAGATCGCCATTCAGTGCGGATTTCTAAACCCTAAGATTCCCAAATCAGCTAAACAATCAAATTTACCACAGGAAAACGAAATAAAAATGGAAAAATCCATCAGAGAATCACCTAAAGCAGACACGAGAGGTTTGAGAAGAAGAAGTTGGCAAGCGAAGACAAAGTTGAGCAGAAGAAATGTGTACGCTATTCCTCTCCAAGCTAAGAAATCCATCCCTGACCAGACTCGGATCAGATTCATTCTCGATTTTAATACGTAAACATACACGAGTGTATACGGCAAGTTACACCCACAGATTTGGAATATTCAGAATCAGAGAGACAAAGAACGTAGAACGAATCTGTTCGATCCGATACAAGCTCATGCGAAATCGATTATCGTCTTCGAACGAATTCGAAACCTTTTGGATTTTGATTTCTATGTTTTAAGTGAAACTAGTAAAACCACGTTGTTATATCCAATCATTATGATCCACGTGGAAATTGTATTAAGTGGGTCCCGTTTTAGTAAACTTTTACCAATCAATAGCAGACACGCATGCCTAGAATATTGCATAGCGGACTAGCTGTGCCACGTGGGAATACGGGCTTCTTGGGCTTGTTAAGGCCTTAAGTGGCCGAACTAATTAAACGCAGTAGACAATGTAGGCTTGAGATAATATTTTATGGGCCCAAAATGTTAAAAGAGTACCAACCGAGTCAGTAGCGAAATTAAACCGGTAAAAGGAGATTTTGGTTATCAAAAACGTACCAACTCCATGAAACAAATCGAATCACTTTTATATATTTTTCCTCGTAACCAATTAACTATCATGATTTTGTAGGAAAATATACATAACTTTGTTTTATGACTTTAGCTATAAATAAAGGAATAATGCATGGATCCACAAAACGATATTTTTCAAATATAAATACAGGAATAATGCATATCATGGTATAATATAAGATGTCGATACTCATAAACATAGTAAAAGTACGTAATATTCAATGTAAATTGATATGAATATATGATGATCGATGTCTTATCAACATTTGTCCATTTTACAAGGGGATACGATTGTCTTCTCAAAAAGACTTACAATCCTAAACCCGAAAACTTGTCCGATCTCCACCTTTCTCTTGACTCAGTCTAAATATGTTGTAAATAAACCGGATTTAATTAAACAGAAATTCAATTAATCCATTGGAGCAAACCTTGCTAGTTCTTGAGGATAAAACGAACGACGCCCAGTTTGGTGAGGGCGATGCTCGCTGCTCACTCCAAGAAAATCCCGGGTTAGACCCATGTGTTGAACTGGGTTTAGACCCGACCGGTCCGATCGAAAGGGATGACTCTCCGCACTAGTCGTGGTTACATCACTAAGAGGAACAACACTGTGATTCTCCCTTGAGACATTGGTGTTAAAGTTGTTTCTTTCTTGTTGGATCATCATTGGAGAAGACGATCGAGAAGGAGGTGGAGAAGTTGGGGAAGAGGATGTCGTCATTGTTGGACCGGCGAAGAAGGACGGAGCGGTGGCGGAGTTGCTTCTAGTCGAGCCCATTTGTGCAGCTTTTTGTAAGAGAGCAGTGGCCGACATTGGAGAGAAGGGTTTGTTTTTGTTGTTGTTGTTGTTGTTGTTCTCAGAGGAAGAAGTGAGGAGTGGTGAGAACGACGAGTCTTTTAGGGTTTGGTGTTGTAACGATGGTAGTAAAGCTGAGCTTTGTTGTAGTCCTTGTGGAGTTGAAGATGGTGATAAGGTGAGATTACTGTTTCTGGAAGTTGTTGGAATTTGGAACTGTTGATTGTGGTGGTAGCCGGAGAAATCAGGGAGGGCTGACGATGGGAAGAGGTGGTGGTTTCCGGTGGAAGCCATTTGAACCATCTCAGATAAACCTACATATAGCGGAAGTGTGAAAAATGAGAATTATATACGAATGTATCCTAAACTCTATCTAAATTATTTATAACGATGAATTATATATAGGGTTTACTTCCGTCAACTATATGAATTTATGCGAATAAATCTATTTTCACATGTATTTTTTGGGTCTTTTTTAAGTTATATAAACTGTGTTTTTCTTCCGTAAACTACATAAACTTCATAAATTATTTCAATTACAGAAATTTCGTTAATGTTTACACGTTAAATAGCTACTAAATCTGGTTATAATTCGAAAATCTAGTTTTATTATCAAAATAAAACCAAATTAAAACCAGATTTTCGAATTAAAACAAAATTTAGTAGTTATTTAACACATAAACATTAATAGAATTTATGTAATTAGAAGAATTTATAAAGTTTGTGTAATTTATGAAAAAAAAATACAGTTTATGTAGTTAAATAAAGACCCAAAAAGTACGGATGGAAATAGGTTTACTCGCATAATTTTGTGTAGTTAGACGGAAGTAAACCCTTATATATATAATAATACCTTCAACGCTTACATATGAATAACTATCTAGGTAATATACAATATCTCTTTTCACATATATGTATAGAGTTTAGGACGGATGAGGAGATATGTTGTACCTTGCGCATGCATTGTACTTAGATCATGTCCAAACCCTAAACCGAATTGAGAGATAGCAGCATTAATGTCGGGATGATGAACTCCTCGGTGAACAAATCCATAAGGAAGATTTGGATTATTAGTAACATGTGAATCATTTCCAAAATTCAGATTCGTAGCCGTCGTAGTTGTAGAGATCGCTAGATTGTTATTACTGAGTGAACTCATCCTCGCACCCTCTTCAGTCAATGCGTCGCAGAAGGCTCTATGCGTGATGAAACTATCTTTCCTATAATTGATCTATTATTTATTACTAACCTTAAAAACTTTTTCAATTGTGTAAATCCCTAATATATTATTTGAGAAATTTTTTAACAAAGTAACCTTACCATAACGTGTTAATAATAAAAATGTCATGATGACGTATCAACACCACAACGAATTTCAGTTTAAATATATAAAATGTTTTAGGTTAATAGAATAATTACAATGCATACCACTAATATTAATTTGGTTAGAGAATCAATATATTTTATTCAACTAACCAAAAAATAGTATTACATTTGCAAAAATAATCATTTTATTTTTTTAAATTTTTAATACGTTAATTATAAATACTTTTAAATAAATATAAATATATTTAAATTATTACCTAATCCTTAATATATTATTTGAGAAACAATTTAAAAAATAACTTTACTCTCACGTGTTGTTAACAGAAATACCATGCTTACGTTTCATCATTAGAGTAAATTTCAAATAAATATATAAATAGTCTTAACTTATTCGAATAATTATAATATATGTCATTGTTTTAATTTGGTTAGATTATTAATATATTTTATTAAACTAACAAAAAATACTATTAAATTTATGAAAAATAATTAGTTTTCTTTTCTTAATTTATATATACAAAAATTCATGTTAAAAATATTTTAAATAAAAGTTAAAATTATATAAATATTTAATTTATATTTACTAATAAAATAAAATTTACGAATATTTTTTCCCACGCATAACGTGGATATAAATCTAGTTAATTTATATTAGAACCGACGAGAATATTAAACAGCATTGAATTTGAAATCATTGGCAAACAAAGACATTCTTGGCTGGAGTAAGCATTTATCTCTCCTATGCAAACTCACGACAT
>CM032158.1:11306019-11539333 GCA_018901935.1 Pugionium cornutum | reverse complement strand
CACTTCCTCAAGCCTCACTCGAACATGTTTTTCGAAGAAAAAATCGATATCAATGTTTTGTATTATATATTAAATCTTTAGAAACATACAAATGTATTACATAACCATAAAGATGCATGATTCATTCAAAATTTAACATCAGTTCTAATAAGACTGTTTTGTTCAGTTGGTTTTTTTATTCTTACATCCATTTTTTGATGCCTTCAGCTCCCAGAACATTAATTTGTTCGTGTCATTAACAAAATCATTTATAAAATAGGATTCTTCGTTTCGTAGCCGTAGGAATCTACAGCTGCGTCATGCGGCCAAACGTTATTCGTTTGACCGTCGAAGATTTCTGCGGTCAAACGCTGCGGTTGACCGCAGAAAGTTACGGTCAAAAATTTTAATCGCTGTGAAATTATAGCGTTTGCGATCAAACAATTGTGATATACTCTGCGGCGATAATCTGCGGCGATCAAACGAACAACAATATTGTAGCGTCTAACCACAGTGTCTGATCACAGATCGCTGCCGTAGACACTGCGACAAACAAACGAACAACGCTAATATAATAAATAATGACATAATTATACATTACAAGTTCATCACAAATCCTTATCTTTCGTGCCTCATGAGAGACATGGTTGGGTTGGAATCTTATGATAAATAACACACATGGTCCAGTTTTAAAATGAAATGATTGAAGTCGTGATTAAACAGTGGGTTCACTTCTGATAAAATGGGTCCTACGGATCCAGTGTCT
This sequence comes from Pugionium cornutum, assembly GCA_018901935.1. Lineage (NCBI taxonomy): Eukaryota > Viridiplantae > Streptophyta > Magnoliopsida > Brassicales > Brassicaceae > Pugionium > Pugionium cornutum. The sequence goes on along the minus strand of CM032158.1, from coordinate 11,538,588 downwards.
ACATGATTGTCTATTATGAATTTATTTTCATTTTCCTATGCAATATAACACAAACAATCTTGTAATTTTTATGCCCAATTTTTAACAATATCACAAAATAAATCTTTACTTTTAACAATATCACAAAATAATTTTTTTGTTTTTAAAATTTTAGCACTACTTAGTTTCTAAAAATATCTCTAATTTATTCTTTCAAAAAAATAACACAAATTAAAATTAAACTTTAAACCATCAAAATTAAATTTTAATCCCCAAAAATTAAAATTCTGATATTTAAATGATAAACTTATAAAACTTATTTTAAATGATAAACTTATAAAACTTATTTTAAATATTTTTGGTGCTTTAATTAGAGACAACTTTTTAATGGTATCTTCGAAATAAAAATTCATTTTATAGAGTTATTTTAAAATATTTTTTAATTTTATAAAATAACTTTTTAATTTTATTTTCAACTAATCGAGAATCGAACCAGAGGCAAACCTAACGTCATTAAATCAAGATCTATTTAGATTATATCGTATTGTTTTCTCTTAAGCTTTGTATTTGTCGCCCATGATAGAAGCCAAGTCAGGATCAGCCCAGATAGGCATGAAAAATCAAAGGACTCGAAGATCTGAGTTTCATGTATATGCTAATAAAATTTCATACTGAAATTAAATGATGATACGGATTCATTTGGTAAAATATATGACAGTGCACGAAGAATAGAAATGACGAGAAAATTACCGAACATGAACATAATTAAAAAGAGTATCGTGTCATTCACACAATCTGTACTAATAATTATGTATTAATGTATAAATCACTCTATATCCACATCGTTACTCATTACACTCTCATATCCTCTTCAATTCGAAGCTTCTCTGTCTCTCTCCCTCTGGAAAATTCTATGTCTAGTCTGATAAACGGAGAAGAGCATATAAGTTAAAATACAAAAAGAAAAGAAAATCATGATGCTTATTTTATTGGGCAAATGTCTAAAATAGCACCTTTTTAAGTTTTTGTTCCAAAAATAGCATTATTAGTTTAAAATTTTCAATAATAGCACAAATTTAAGATTAAAATGTATTAAAACTATATTTTAATAGAAAAAATTAAATCCTAAATTGGAAATAATGAATTCAAATACAATACTTTAAGTTTATATATAATTTATTTAGAATAAATAATTATTTGTATAATTTTTGGGAATTTAATTTTATGATGCTAGATTTGAAAGAAAAACTTTAAAAAATGCTATTTTAGGATATTACTCTATCTTATCTTATATATTATCATGATGTCGTCACTAGATGCATACAATCCAATTTATCTAATAAATTCATCAAATTTTTAGTCAACATTATGAAAACAATAACGATAATGATAAATATAGGACAATTGACTAAAATAGCATCATTTCAAATTTTTGTTCCAAATATAGCACTAGTCATTTAAATTTTCAAAAATAACACAAATTTAATACTAAAATAATTAAAAATTTATTCCTAATGAAAAAAAATTTAAACTCTAAATTGGAAAAAGTGAACCCAAACATTATGTTTTAATTTTATATATATTTTATTTAAGGTAAATAATTATTTTTACATAATAATTTATGCTATTTTGGGAATTTTAGTTTTATTGTATTAAATTTGGAAGATAAACTTAAAATGGTGCTATTTTAAGGTATTACTCATAAATATAAGTATCATTTAATGACTGTTATTTACCTAAAGGTACAAATATTACATTGATATGACTATTACGTGTGATTAATATAGCGGAGATAGCATCTTACTCTGTCCTCCTCCTACATGAGCACCGGCTGTTTCTGCGGCGTAGCTTTTATGGTGGATGTACGGTGACTTGCCGTACGTAGTCTCCGGTGGAGGTCTAGAGCTATGAGTCTCCGGTCCTCTGTAATCGATCTCGTATACTTCCTCAGAATCCGTTTTCTCCGATCCTTAATTAGTACAATATATGATTCAGAAAATAATAATCCTAATTAATGTTATAAAAAACAAAGAACAAAAATACCTTTAACGAAATAAGACACGACAAGGAGAAGGTAGATGATGAAGAAAATCACGAAAGTCGACTTCATTTTAGTTATATAAACAATTTAAAAGCTTAAACTGTTTTGTTTCTTCTCAGATCTTCCGTTTGTGTTGATTAGTCTTTTGTTTGAATGGTAATATTTTTCAGATACATGATGGCTTTATATATAACGTCGACCGAAACAAACACGTGTCATGTTTTTCATTTTGTCATTTTTATAAAAATAGAGAAGCATAAATGTCTAGTTTTTGTATAACTAATTTATTTTTCCAATTATTCTCTTTTTAGATATATATATATATATAGATATGAGTAATACCCTAAAATAACATTTTTTTAAAGTTTTTCTTCCAAATCTAGCATCATAAAATTAAATTTCCAAAAATAGCATAAATACTTATGTGAAAATATTTATTTATTCTAAATAAATTATACATAAACTTAAAGTATTGTATTTGGGTTCATTATTTCCAATTTAGGGTTTAATTTTTTTTCTATTAAAATATAATTTTAATGCATTTTAATCTTAAATTTGTGCTATTATTGGAAATTTAAACTAATGATGCTATTTTTGGAACAAAAATTCAGAAATATGTCATTTTAGACATTTGCCCTATAGATATCTAGATTCGAGATGGAAATTCAAGTAATCATTCGAGATAAATGTAATTGTCGAATAGTTCACACTTTTTCCTAATGTTTCTGTACGACATGTCACCAAGGCTTAATTAGCTACAAATGAAACGTTTAATAAAAATTAATTTGATTTTTTACCAAATTATATTGTCTATCGAGAATTGTCATATTATTTCGATAATAACATAAATATAATAAGCAAAAATAAACATTTCTAACCAGTTAATGAAATGAAAAATTGATTAGATTTCTAAGCAAAATGTTGGCACCAAAGTATATATGTATCCGATTTTTCTTCAATTTTTAGAAAATATTAATTTTCTGCATACTCATGTGAATCATGTTTATGTCTTACTTATTTCAAATTACCCCACAAAAATGCGGTTATACGTATTTTAATTAATTTTTCTGTAAATGATTTGTCTCAATTGATTCAAATGGTTGGAGGCTTGGACAGTGTGTTCATGTGTTTATATTAGGTTATTTTCATGACCATTCATTATCAAAATCTAACATAAAAGAAAAAAATAAGAAAAGACAAGTTCATGTGTGAGGGACAACATTAGCTTTCAATCTTATGGCTTCCAAGCTGAACTCGTGTTCCAAACTATTCATTTTGTTTTACATCGAACTGTGTTGCAAAAACAAAACAACATTTTTTTATTCCCATTTTATTTCCAATTCAAAACTTGAATTAGTTTAAAACACGATATGCTATTCTAGCTAACTAATCACATGTGTATATATTATAAAACGGAAATTTATATCTAAATAAAATACTAAACAACTGAAAACCATTTTCATGCTTTTGAGTTAAATTTTGTAAAGAAATAATTAAAATTTGTAAATTAATCATAACACAACAAAATTCAAACTCAAATTCTGATGATTTAAATCAAATTTGGTAACATTTTTCAATAAATTATGAGCTACAACAATTAGTTAAGTTAAATCAATCATTATAGAAAATATCATGAGAAAAACTGGTACATACGTACGTCATTATTCCATGCACGGTTGGAAATACATATTTTTGTTATTTTTTGTGGTGATATTAACATATGGTTGTAAAAAGAATTACACGTAAACAGTATTGATTGAAGAAATCGCTGGAATGAAGTTGATACATTATTGAGTTTAATGAACAAAATTGAATGAAGAGATGTTAATGTTATATGCTTCCTCTGTCCACACTTATTTCTAATTAACAACTGTACATCTCTCTCTACTCTCTACATTTTATATATAAAACATAATAGTATTGTTTGTTTTTTTGCCGTAACGTATGCGACACTGATCTACGTTTAGACGCTGTAATATAGTTATTCATTTGATTACCGCAGATTGTTACCTACAGGTTGTATCGCAATTGTTTAATCGTAAACACTACAATTTCGTAGCGGTTAAAATTTTTTATTGCAATTTTTTGCGGTCGATCGCAATGTTTGATCGTAGGAAACTGCGATGGTCAAACGAGCAATATTTGGCCGTATGACCAAGGCCGGGCTTGGACCCAAACAAAGCAAGCCCGTGCTTGCGGTCTTCAATGTTAATATAAAAAAATCAGCCCTTATTTCAAAAGTACTCTTAGCACAAATGGTAAATAAAAGTAAATTGCTTCCTTAAGTTCTTTAGTTCGAGTCTTTCTAACAACAAAAAATTTTAAAAATTAGAACGGCCCAATTTTTTTTGTAGTATAAAACGGCCCTTTTTTTTTTGCTTGCGATCCTATTAAATTCAGGGCCGGCTCTGCGCATGACGCAACTGCAGGTTCCTTCGACTACGAAACGAACAACACCAATAATTTAATCTTTTTATTGACTATTTTGTGAGAGATAGAACTCTCCATAAATGATGTTGTATAGAACAACTTCTTGGGTTCTTATTTATATAATCATAATTGTGATGGGTCCGGTCCAAATTCATCTCTACAGCTATTTCATGGCTGTGTTTTCTTAGGCGTCTCTTTTCATTTTCACACCCACCCTTTTCATATGTGTAATTTTCACACTAATTTTTATATTCTCGACGTTTTTGTTTTTAAATTAATACTAGATTTTGACCCTGGGAAAAAATATTTACAAATAATAATTATTTATTTATTTTGTTAATTTAAATTAGATATATATATAATTTATCTCATATTTAAAATAATTTTTTTTAAATTTTTAATATTGATTACAAAAATAAAATAGATAATAAAATCAGATTATACAAATAGATTTAAATTGTATCTATTTTAGATAAAAGTATACATATGATAAATATTCAATTAAACTAAACTTTTGTTTTATATTTTGTTTGACTAATTTTTCAAAATTTATATTTTGTTTTATATTTTATTTACATTTTATGACAGAATACATTGTATCTCAAAATATTATGGATTTACATATAATATACGGTATAATGACAATTTTCGTAAATACTCTAGTAAATTATGTCTTAAATAATATTTTTCTTAAATACTCTAATAGTGTGACACATCAGCGTGACACACTTGTAAATCACACACACTTATAAATCACACGTCTTATATACTTTGTTAAAATGATTCTCAATTAATATATATATATATATATATATATATATATATATATATGATTTATGAAGTTAAATCTTGATTTATTTGTTTACATTTTGTGTCTTCTATTGGTCTTAGACTCGAACTAAAGGCTTATTAGAGTATATAAAGCCCATTTATAATGTGGGCCAGAAAAAGCTTTGATTTTCAGCTAAAAGAAGTTTGATTCATATTTTAACAAATTTGAAAAATACAATAACAATTAATAAGTAAATAAAAAAATGCTATTCTAAAAACAAAAATCGAGAAGTAATATTTTAAAATTTTTATTTTTTCGTTTTGAAAATTAAAAGGCTTTTGTAGTTGTAGCGTTTAGTTTGGTTGTTAGAAACTAAACAAAGTGATGTTTTGTTTGATTGCCCAAACTTAAAACAAAATTTTGAAATAAAAATGAATTTGTATTTATATGTTTTTGACATTAAAAAGAGTTTTTTTGTCACTTATTCACAACGTACCAATCCAATACTTCAATATTTTCATACGAAAATTTAGCAACGGTGAATTTGAATTCTACACTTTGGAATATAAGTAGTAGTGGTACCACTACCACTACATCATTAATGTATTGTTAGACAGCGTTTTTATGCCACACAAAATACCTACAGCTTACGCTATATGAGTGACTACAAATCTACTTTACATTATCCTACGAAATGAAATTTTTTAATTAAATTAGTCAAATTGACTAATGACGCGAGAGACCTAAACCCTAAGTCCTAACTAAACAACTTCCATCTTCTCGCATGTCCTCGCCGGCTCCGATTTGCTCCTTGTCAAAACCGGCCCCCGTACAAACCCTATCTCCGTTAACTCTACTCCCTTTCTGTCAATGTTCGCTTCGAGAGACCTCGTCGTTTCGTTAACCCCATTCATTTTCGTGGTGGCTTCCGAATTAGTATTTTCCGAGCTGTCATTTTGCTCTCTACCGTTTCGTAATTCAGCTTCGCGTTGCTTATCTTCTTCCCAGAATCTGAAAGCCAACGACGAGGATCTGTACGGTTCAGATCTGCTTCTTGTTAACGAAAGGGCGTTTATCGGCGGCGTAGAAATCGGGGACACGTATAACTTACGAGTTCTGAAATTTTGCTCTTCTACTTCATTTTCCGGCTGATCTAATTGGCTTGTCGTAGAATTTTTCTCCTTCTCGCTCTGCGATTTTCTCCGAAAACACGAAAACAATCCCCATTTGGGCCAAAACGACATCCTTTTCAATTTCCCGGCGAATCTCCTGTATAACGACGCGTTTCGGATACATTCACATCGTCTTCGAGCGGGTTGAGTTTTCAGCTTCGGTCGCTTGACTCGGACTTGACCCATGCAAGTAACCTTCGGGGAAGACGGTTCCTGAGTCACCGCTGCTGCCGATTTATTCCGGCGGACGAAGAGAGGACTCGCTCGTGACCTTCCTTTGTTTCGACTTCTACTAGTGCTTAGACTTCCGGCGTTACTTTTCTTCCTCAAAAACCCCATCAAAGGCGGTGGGTATTTCTCGACCCGACCCGGACTCAAAACGGGTCTCCGGGAAACCATCATCTTCTCCTTCTCCCTACTCTTCTCTCTATAAAACATTTCTATTCTCATTTTTCGGACGAATCGATTTTAGTCTTTATGAGATCAGTTTTTAGGTTGTTTAATGTTTTAAAGTTTTCTTTTCCTCGATTTATAATATACCGTTTGCAGTTTTTTTATAAGTTTATTATAACGTTTACTTATTCTGGAGATTTACTTATTAATTTGCTTTTGATATTTAAATATTTTGTGATTCTTTAACTATTTGAGATTAATAAGTGCATGCATGGGTAAATTTCCTCTTTAAGAACCCAACAAATAACTTATTCAATAAATTTCACTAATTCATTTTTATTAAAAAAAATTTTCATTAGATCATAACATATCGAACCAATAATTTAATATTTTTATACAAATATTTAACGTAATCATTCGAACAATGGTGAAATCGAACTACCGAGTTATAAATATAGAGGTGATAGAGCACTTGTTCCTCCTTTTTTTTATTAATTTTCTTATGAGACTTTGACTGCTTTCAAAGGAATATTTTGAAAATTTAAATATATAATTTTCTTAGTTTAGTTGTTTGTGTCTTTTTTTAGTATGACAAAAAAAACCTTTTTAATCTTACAACAAGAGTGTTGTTAGTTTGATCGCCGCAAGTGGTTGCACTTGCGACTGCGGTCAATCCTGCGGTAGATATTGTTCGTTTATTTGTCGCTGGTGGTTGCGATTGCGGTTGATCGCAAATTTTTAGTCGTACCGTTGTTTTAATCAGCGGTCAAAAAAATTATGATGCAGAACACAACGTCTGACCGTTGCGTCTGCCGCAAATATCTGCGGCAACTAAACGAATAATAATATGCCGCATACGCATCCGTAAATTCGTGCGGCTATCAAACGAACATGACCAAAGTCACTTATCGTCAAAAAGCCTTAGATCACTTGTATGTGGAATCACAAATATAATCAAAATTATAAGTTGACCGTCTAGAAGCAGAATCCATGATAATGAAGAATAAACTTGACCTCGCTTTTGATGCTAAGATTTGAGAAGATGACTGAAAACACAAAGTGAAAATCTTTTGGACAATCAAAAACACCACCCAACTCTATATCAAGTTATCAACTCATGTTTCCCACTACCAATATTCACTAAAACCCATCAAAAAGATCGGCCCAAATTGCATTTATTAATTGATTTTTTAAATAAGTTAAGTCTTAAAAATCTCCATGAATTAGTCTCACTAACCTATAACTCTTTGATAAACATAACCATGTGGGCACCATTGCTGCCTCAATATATATTTGAACAACAGAGAGGCTGAAGAAAGTGTTTTTTCTATACTTTTTTTTACTCTAAAGTGATTTAAAAGCTATAATAATCTACCATGGCTCTCGAATAAGGTTCTCGAATAAAAGTCTCATTTCACAAGGAAATGCTTTATCATTAAGTATAGTAAAACTGCCCTAATTAAAATTTATTAGAAAGACCCTAAGTTATCTTGGAAGTCATTATTTTGTACACAAGTTTTTTTTTTCTGTTCTCAAGTTTAAAAACATATCTTACCATGTGAGTGTGACGTTAACAAAAACATATCTTAGCATGTGTATTGAGCTGGAAACAAATATATGAGCTGAAGTATTCAGTTCATATATTTAGGTGATGAAGATGTTAGATAGAATTATGCATTAATTAGGTGAAATGTCCATATCCCAATTTAACTACTAAGCTTGGCGATACATAATGGTCATGTTCGTTTGACAGTAACATGCGGCTGCGGCTGCGGTATATTGTTATTCGTTTAGCTGCCGTAGGTATCTGTGGCAGACGCAGCGGTCAGATGTTGTGTCATGCGTCGCAATTTTTTCGACCGCTGATTAAAACAGCGGTGCGATTAAAAATCTACGATCAACCGCAACCGTAATCGCCAGCGGCAAATAAACGAACAACATCTACTGCAGCCGCAACCGCAGGATTGACCGTAGCCGCATCCACAGGTGCATGCGGCGATCAAACGAACATCACTAATATTAATTAATTGAGACAGTGAGGATAATATTAATTGAGACAACAATGATCAAATTCCAACGGCTAGTTCTCATTTTTTATTAACAAAATAGCTTATTGGCGAAACCGAGAAGACGTCACATGATTGGATTGGGTTAGATTGCACTTTCCCTTTTTTTAATAACGAAAATTAGTCTTCATAAACAAACAAATATATACAATAATATTAACAAAAATTAGATGAAGATTGGTACAAGCTGGCCACTGATAAGGAACCTTGTGGGTTATTTCCAAAAAGTCAGTGATATGGGTTAAATATATGTATATATGATTTAGATGTTCATTGTTCATTTATTAGAAACTAGATTTTGATCCACTGAGAAAAAATATTTATATATAATAATTAATTATTTATTTTATTAATTTAAATCAGATATATATAATTTATCTAATATTTAAAATAATTTTTTTAAATTTTTTAATATTGATTACAAAAATGAAATAGATAATAAAATCGGATTATACAAATAAATTTAAATTATATCTATTTTGGATAAAATTATACATATGATAAATATTCAATTAAACTAAACTTTTGTTTAATATTTTGTTTGACTAATTTTTCAAAATTTATATTTTATTTTATATTATATTTACAGTTTATGACAAAATATATTGTATGTCAAAACATTAGAGATTTACATATAATATACTGTATAATGATAATTTTCATCTAGTAAATTATGTTTTAGGTAATATTTATCTTAAAATGCTCTAATAGTATGACACATCAGCGTAACACACTTGTAAATCACACGTCAACATAAAATTATTTTGTTAAAATGATTCTTAATTAATATATTATAGATTTACATAGTAGTGTGACGGATCTTAACATAAAATATGGATATGGTGGACAATTATGAACTAGATTTCATGATTTATCAAATCCAGAAAATAGGAAGTATGTTATATTGTGTTTCGTTAGAGCATATTTAAGTTAATATGACAAAAGGCTGTCTAACAGGTGGATATATTTTGTTCACATGTTTTGTCGGCAGTGGTAATGTTAGCCTGTATAAACACACATACTTTGATGCAGGTGAGAATTAATTCGATTAACAATTAATATTTCCACGACAAAAAATACGATAATCAATTTATATTTTAACCACAAAGTGCTATGTTATTTGGGACATTTGCGAAACTGACCTGAAAGTTGTGTTCAATTGCAAGTTTTAAACTTTGTGTTCAATTTAAAATTTTTTTTGCAAAACTAATTTTCTATCTTTATTTTATTTTTTAACAATAATTTTATTTACAACTTCTCGGAGAAGTCTGCTTTAATCGGAATAAACCTCACAGACGTCGTGAAGTCTGCTTCCGTCGAAATAAACTATTTTTTCTACCAAAACATATTTCTTCGAAAAGTCTGCTTTGATAACAAAAAACACGCAGGGACTAAAATATAATTGACATTTCAACATTATTTTTTAGACAAAATGAACGTAATTGACATTTCGACATTTCGACATTGTTTATGAAGACTAATGTTCAGTAATTTTTCCATCCTCATGGATTAATTTTGCAAAAATGTTTTCATGTGTATTAGACTTGTATTTAGAGTCAAATTTTAGATCATTTTTAGCAATTTTCCCCTGTTATTTACCACAATTTGGAGTTTGGACGAATAGAAAATCGTGTGGAGAAAAACCTAATAGATACTTCTATGTTTTTTAATAATATGATGAACATGTTTCTGAAACTTAAAGAGTAAAACTTATCATTACTTTTTACTATAAACTAATCAATTACTGTTATATAAAAAAGGTAAAAAGAGAAAGACAAAGCTTGTAAAAGGAAAAAAAAGGAGTAAAGTGGGGCCCATAATGAGGCCCAATTACTGGCTTCACGCACAAACACACACACACCGTCACAAATACTCTGCACAGCTTTGAATCCACATCTCTCTCTTGGCAATTATGATAATGTGAAAGATGAGATATCTTCGCACTTCAACAAATATCCAAACCTCTGCCGATTCTTAGCCCTTTTCGTCTTCTCCGATAACGTCACTGAGAAGTGCGTTGAGGTAGGTGGATTCGAGGTTTTATCTTGAACGTTTTTGAGTTCTTCTTCTACCAGATCTGGTGTCACTGTCTTTAACAGGTACGTTTCTTGTTTGTCTTTGATTCGAGGTCGTTTCAGTATCAGTTTAATAGTTTAATTGAATAATTTAGGTTCTACATATTGAGATCTGTCGCAATCGTACCTTTTCTTTTGATTTAAGCTTCAGTGTCTTGTGATATTGAGATTCAGCTTCCTTTGAAACAATTTGGTTTACTTTTTCTTTGTGTAGGATCACTCACAGAGCGGTGAAGAGATGGGCAAAAAATCAAAATGGTTTTCGAGTGTTAAGAAAGCTTTCAGCCCAGATTCAAAGGTATGAAAGTTTGTGAATTTTTATATTGATGGGAATTTCATATTCCCGTGTGTCTTGAATCTTCGTGTTTGATCTTCTCAGAAGTCGAAACATAAATCTCCCGAGAGCCCAAATGGTGCGATCTCAAATCCTGCTTTGCCGGATAACGCCAGACATTCTCCTCCTCCTCCTCCTCCTCCTCCTCCTCCTCTTGAGGTGAGAGTAGCTGAAGTGATTGTTGAAAGGAACAGAATTGTTTCCCCTCCTTCGACAGATGTTGCGAATGCTACTTCTACCGATATTCCCGTAGTATTGTCTTCATCTGCTCCTGAGGTCGTTCGTCGTGCTACACATATTCGATTTTCCAGAAAGTCAAACGAAGAAGCTGCTGCAATCTTGATTCAGACTATTTTTAGAGGCTATTTGGTACGTGTTTGTTATCTGATACCACTGCTGAATTGGCTTAATTATCTGCAGAAACTTGCTTCCTTGAAAATTCATATGGCTTGATTATCACAGGGCCTGCCTAACTTCCCATTTATCTTCTCCTCTGTTTTAAAAAACAAAATAAAAAGCTATTGTCTTTCTTGAGTTCTGTCAAGAGGAGTAAAAAACCCACTTTGTTGAGTATGTAATATCTGAAATACAGGCAAGAAGAGCACTGCGGGCAATGAGGGGTTTGGTGAGACTTAAGTTATTGATGGACGGATCTATGGTTAAACGGCAAACTGCAAATACTCTAAAATGTATGCAGACTCTATCTCGTGTACAGTCACAGATCCGAGCTAGGAGAATCAGGATGTCAGAAGAGAACCAGGCTCGCCAGAAACAACTTCTTCAGAAGCATGCCAAAGAGCTAGCTGGCCTGAAGGTCTCTTTTCTCTCTTCTCTATCACATCCATCTGATATCACATACACTTTTTTTTATCTGTCTCTTCTTTTCTACCTGAAATTGGGAACCTCTGAGTCTTCTTTGGTGATGCTAATCGTTTCTATTATTCTTTCCTTTACGGCTCTTAGAACGGGGATAATTGGGATGATAGCGTTCAGTCAAAGGAAAAGGTTGAAGCGAACTTGCTGAACAAATACGAGGCAACGATGAGAAGGGAAAGGGCATTGGCCTATGCATACTCTCATCAGGTATTCCGATCAATGTAAACTAATGCTAAATCTGTGGATAGATACAATTGAAAAGTGAACACTTCCGTTGATGTTGAATTTTGTGGTTCATTTGAATGATGTGATGATCATATATTCATCTGCAGCAAAACTGGAAGAACAATTCTAAATCTGCAAACCCAATGTTCATGGACCCAAGCAACCCAACATGGGGTTGGAGTTGGTTAGAGAGATGGATGGCTGGTCGTCCATTAGAGAATTCCGAGAAAGAACAAAGCAACAACAACGAAAATGGTGCTTCAGTCAAGAGCTCTGTTCACCGCAACGAAGCCCCAAAATCTGTACCACGCAATAACACAACTCAACCAAACACACCATCATCCGCAAGAGGCACCCCAAGAAACAACAAAAACAGTTTCTTCTCTCCTCCAACTCCCTCAAGGCTAACTCTATCTTCTAAAAAATCCAACAACAACGAAGACGACGCCAAAAGCACAATCTCGGTCCTGTCCGAGAGGAACCGTAGACATAGCATCGCTGGTTCATCAGTTAGAGACGACGAGAGCCTTGCTGGCTCACTCGCTCTCCCAAGCTACATGGTGCCTACTAAATCAGCTCGAGCCAGGATCAAGCCGCAGAGCCCATTAAGTACCACCACACAGGAAAACGATGGCTTCACGGACAAGGCATCGGCTAAGAAACGCCTCTCTTATCCAACTTCACCTGCATTGCCTAAACCACGGCGGTTCTCAGCTCCTCCCAAGGTTGAGAATGGCGGCGTCGCCGTGGCCAACGGAGGAGGCAGCTGAGCTGAGGTATTATTTATTATTATTGTTATTATCTTCGTTTAGTATATTTATTTTTCCACTTATGGATATGTCCGAGATTATTGTCTGTTATGGTTATTCCCTTCTGTTCGTAATTCATTTGTGCAGTGACCGCCAGTCATTTATTTTTACGAAAATAAAAATTCTATTATTCGACCATAAGGGGTTCACTTTTAAAATTACTGTTTCTTTTTTTTTTCTCTCTCTGAACAATTAAGGAAATTATTAGATTCATATCCACGCCATGCGAAGGATAAATATTCGCAAATTATATTTTATTAGTAAATATAAATGAAATATTTATATAATTTTAAATTTTATTTAAAATTATTTTTAACATTGATTTTTGTATATAAAAATTAAGAAAAGAAAAATAATTATTTTTTATGAATTTAATATTATTTTTTGTTAGTTTAATAAAATATATTAATTATATAACCAAATTAATAACAATGATATTCTAATAAGTTAAATTTATTTATATATTTATTTGAAATTTATTTTACTGATGACACGTCAGCATAGTATTTCTGTTAATAACACGTCAGAGTAAAGTTATTTTATTAAAATGTTTCTCAAATAATGTATTATGGATTACGGTAGTAACTTAAATCTACTTATATTTATTAGAAATTATTTATAAATTAACTTATAAAAAATTAAAAAAAATAAAAAAGTATTGTTTTGCAAATGTAATAATATTTTTTGGTTAGTTGAATAAATTATATTTATTCTCTAACCAAATTATTATGAATGTCATATATTGTAATTATTCTAGTAAATTAAACCTTTTTATATATTTAATCTGAAACTCTTTGTGATGTTGGTGTGATATTTTTGTTATTAACACGTTAAGATAAAATTATTTTGTTAAAAAGTTTCTTAAATAAAATATTAGGAATTTCTAGAAACATCTGTTCTTGGGTGACTGTAGCAGAATGCTAGACATAGTCGGAACGAATTAAACACCCATCAACGAAAACAAATGCTTTGACAATTCTACGGTTCCCCAAAACTCTGCTACATTTCTTCTTTCAACTGAGAATTTGGTGAACCAAATCTCCATTCTACGAACTCCATGGGGTCGATTAAACATTGAGCACCACCAAATAGATAATTTTCCTCCGTCATCGCCGGAGTTGGCCAACGAAATGAAATTAACTTTGCATGGCAATCTAAGACCTTTAATCTCTCTTTACGCCAACTTTTCATTGAAATCACACCACTTTACATTCCCACCGAGAATGGATATTTTGCACAATATGTTCTCTTTCACTAGCCAGCAAAACTTTGTATCCAATCTATCAGTCCCCATAAAATTTCGAATGCTTAGACTTGTGTTGTCAGCAATGGCTTCCAAGTTTTAGTCTTTGGATCATACATCTTTGCCCAATTCTCGCCGTTTTCGGATTTGCAGCCTCCTGCTACAAAGATCTTCCCGTTAAATACACCCGCGCTTGAAACTGCTCGAGGTACCTTCATTTGTCGGAGACTCGGAGTTCACGCCATTGGTGAGATCGACAATCGAGGAGAAACACCTCACTGCTTCTCTCGCCATCGATTAAGCCGCCGATTATGTAAATCTCTGAACCCAATGGGACAACAGTTGAGAATTTGAGATTTTGGTATCAAGCTGGGATGTTGATAATAAGGAATGACAGCTTATACGTATACGTCATCTGAACCGTCCGTTAGATCCAACGGTAAGAAAATGCATTTTTGAAAGCCCATAATATGATGGGCCTGTTGTTAATGGGCTGAGGAATAAGCAGCTCCGCATATATTTACGAGGAGTCACTTGCCTCTGACTATACTTAGGGTTTTCGCAGCCGCTTTAAAGCCATCTCTCTTGCTTGCTGCAGCTACCTCTTTGCTGTTTTTGATTTTCTTCTCCTCCATCGAAAAACATGGGGTACGTTTCTCCTCTTTTGGATCCTTCTTTTTTCCTATCTCAGTTTTTTCTTGTTGTTTCGGTGAATTACGAAGGAATTTTGGAGCATGCTGTGCCTTTTTATGTATTTTGAAATGGTTTCATGATTCGACTTCTGATTGTGATTTCTGTTTGTTTTGGTTAAACCGTAATTCTGCGGCAATGCGTGCTTGTTTCTGGATATGCATGCTTCTCTTTTTTTTCTCTTGTATGGATCCTGAATAGATTAGACTCAATTCAAAAGATAGCAGCTAATCTGAAGCAATACGGGTTATTTGTATTTCTCTTTGCTGTAAATTTGAAAGCATCAAGTTTTCTCTCCAATTCTTATATGTATTGATTATTGATTCTGGGTCTGCTGGGTTATTAGTTCTCAGCTGATCTGTAATGAAAGGTTCATTACTTAGCTGATTTGCTTACTGAAAGCCTTGGAACTCTTACTATTCTTGTAAAGCTAAGTACTTTATTTATAATATTTCAAATGTTATTACTTGTGATGACGCTTACAGTAAGACACGTGGAATGGGAGCTGGGCGCAAGCTCAAGAAGCTTCGGATTAATCAGAGGTGGGCAGACAAGCAGTACAAGAAGTCTCATCTTGGAAATGAGTGGAAGAAGCCTTTTGCTGGATCTTCTCACGCTAAAGGAATTGTCCTTGAGAAAATGTAGGGCTATTTACTTATTAAATTTGCTTTTCTTGATTGTAGAATGTAGATATTTGAGTTGATGAATCTGTGTGTTTGATTATGCAGTGGTATTGAGGCTAAGCAGCCTAACTCTGCCATCCGTAAGTGTGCTAGAGTACAGCTTATCAAGAATGGAAAGAAGATTGCTGCTTTTGTCCCTAACGATGGTTGTTTGAACTACATTGAAGAAAATGTAAGGCCAATGACCAATCATCACACATGGATTAGTTTTCTGTCAAACATTGAATGAATTTTTTTGTTATTGTTGTTTCAGGACGAAGTTCTGATTGCTGGGTTTGGTCGTAAGGGTCATGCTGTGGGAGATATTCCCGGAGTTAGGTTCAAGGTCGTGAAGGTTTCTGGCGTTTCACTCTTGGCCCTCTTCAAGGAAAAGAAAGAGAAGCCAAGGTCTTAAACAGCATCCAAGCTTTTGAGATGGATTTTGATTAGCTCAGTGAAGAAAGCTTGTGTTCTGTTCTGCTTCAAGGTTTTATAACATAATGTGTTACTTTTCATGAGTTTAGACTTGACGTTAAATGTTATATTGGTTTTGAATGAATTTTACATTCTTAAGATTCCACTTACCTAATCGTATCACAAAAAAAAACATTTCCCTTATCATTCCCATTATCACCAGCCGAAACAAAACCTTTTCGCTCATTAAGCTTGACAGTTTACGACAGACGGTAAGTAGTGACTAGAGGTTTGAGCCAACTTCGTTCACGAAACTCGACGCATTGGGTGCAAAATGAAACCTTAGGCAAACGAAGAAGAAAATCAATGAACCCGAAAACCTTAGACAGAGACTGCGACGGAAAGCTACAGAATTTCATACATTTCGAGTTTTATAATATTAGCAATTGAAAAAAAATAATACTTTAAAATAACATATTTTCAATTTTTTCTTCCAAATTTAGCATATCAAAATTAAATTTCCAAAAATAACACAAATACTTATGTAAAAATACTTATTTATTTTAAACAAATTATATATAAACTTAAAGTATTGTATTTGAGTTTATTTTTTCGGTTTAGTTTTTTTCTTTTAAAATATAGTTTTAATGCATTTTAATCTTAAATTTATGCTATTATTGGAAATTTAAACTAATGATACTATTTTTAGAATAAAAACTTAGAAAAATGCTATTTTAGACATTTGCCCGAAAAAAATATTAATTGTTTACTCAAGGTTTTCGGTTTTGGGATAGGGAAGCTTAATAAGGACACGTCATTTTGAAACTAAATGTTTGAAATAATCTTCCTCCGACTCTATCTATTATCTAAAGTCAATTTATTAAGCTATAAGAAAGCTACTAAAAGAACTGTAGTTTTGATATTTTCAGATAATTCAAATCAAGGGAATATATTCTTATAAGAAATAATCAAAATATTACCTTAAAAATTTGAAATACCAATTTCTTTCAAACGTTATTTTGTTGGCAGTTAATTTAGAAATAATGGAGACGACAACCATTAAATTTTAATTTTCTCATGAATAAGTAGATAGAATAAAAGGGGGGGAATGATTGAAAAGATAAGGAAAAACATGTTCAAAATTCTTAAAAACCCTCTTAACAACGACACAACAAAACACCTGAAATCCAAGACAGATCCAAGACAAACGATGATCATAAAACAGATAACCCAAAACCTTGCCTAAATACGAGAGAATTGCGATGACGAAAACATATTACTGACTAGCGCCAAGCCACTTGGTGAAGTTGTCGAATTCGGTGTAGTCACTGTCTGAGATCATAGTTTGGTACCAAGCCTTGCCTGCTGCTTTGATTGCTTGTGCCTCCTCCTACAGTAAAGGAGAGTTTTTTTTAATAAAGGAGTTAGCTTTGTGATTCTAAAAACGCAACCAATATACAAGACAAAATCTACTTATAATCACAATCGTTCAAGTGGGCAGATTTACTAAAAACAAAACCCAATTATGTCAAGGCTCAATATAAAGAAAACATGAGAATAAGCAAATTTCGATAATGGAAACAAAAGACCATATGAGTTTTGAACAACATTCTCAATGGAAATGACACTATAGAACAAAAGTCTCTCTTTAGACCCAATATTGATCAATCAAAGAACCATTCCAACAGCAAATCACATCAATCAACAACCAAATTGCAATGGAAAAGACTTCAACAATGCATATGCCTTGATAAATACAGCCTAGAGAAACGTTCCAAATTCAAGGTCATTTTTGTATCACGCAATGAACAATCTACATCAAAAGCCCTGAAACTTGTATATGCTATATCATACTAGAATATGCAACTGACACGCAAATATTCGTCCAGAAATGGCAGGCGTGGAGAAAAGCATTGAGTTTACCTTAGTGATTACTTTCCTCTTCTTCTCGAGCTTCTCCTTCTTAGCCTTGACCCTTTGAGCCTCAGCCAACAGAGACATCCTCTTTGCGGTCTTAGCATAAGGATTCAGCTTCAGCATCACATTAAGGTTCTTCAATGGGTTCTTCTTTAGAACAGCTCTCTTCGCATCCTTTTTAATAGGCTTCACCACACTCTGAACCTCATCAGAGTTAATAATTCTAGCAAGATCAGCGTTAACCATTTTGGAGCGAGGCAAGACGTAACCCTTCTTCTTCTCAGATGGCTTCTCGAATGAGCCATAGATAGACTCAAGCTTCTCAAAAGCTGACTTTGTCCAGATCACAAAACGACCAAGGTGACCACCAGGAGCTAGCTTCAACAAACTAAGCCTCTCTACATGACAAAGCTCAACACCAGGAAGATTCCTAAATGCTTTCACAATCTTAGCTCCTTCGGTTCCATAGATAACAAGAGGGCCTTTCCTAGAAATGTAACGACGATTCCTCATTTTTCCCTTACCAGGACGAATACCAATACTGTCCTTGGCCTTCTCTGCATCGTCATAAGCACCGATCTGCTTCAAAACCTTAATCGCAGCGGAAGTCTTCTCCACAGCTTCAGCCGAGTCGCTAACAACCAGTGGCATCTCAGGAACATTTTCGATCTTGTGACCACGAGCCATCACAAGAGACGGGACAGCAGTAGCAGCAATTGCCGAAACAATCGCGTGTCGCTTCATGTTGACATTAACACGACGGTGCCAGCGTCGCCAGATCTTAGTTGGAGCAAACATCCGACCACCACGACACATGTTTCCGAATGCTGCCTGACCCGCGCGGTGAGTTCCACCACCGGGCACACGAGGAATACGTGATACAGCGCGTCCAGTACCCCATGATTCGGCAGAGGTCTGGTGACCGGCTTTTTTGGAGACTGCGTAAGGCTGACGGCTGTTGTTGGAGATCTGGGCGTGTACGAAATTGACGATATCTGGTCTCACAGGTGCATTCATAACGTCCGGTAAGCAAACGGTGGAGGATTTATCGGTTGTCATGTCACCGTCGAGTCCTTGGACGGTAACAAGAGGGCGTACGGCGGCGGCTGCCATTGTTTTGGCTGGAATGAATGTTTCGGATTGAGGCTGTGCTTTTTAGGGTGTTATAAACACAGGGTAGTTAGGGTTTCTGGCGAGCTATTACAGTAAATCGTGGAATTATATGCGGGCCTGACAAGCCCATAGGCCCAAATATACAAACAACAGAGTTTGAACTCACTTCTGGGGTTTAGTGAAATTTGGTAGCTGTTACATTGCTTTTCCCTTTTGATTAAATGAATTATTGGTTACAGAGAACCCGAACAACAAGAAGGCTCGTATGTTTCTATCCAAAATTGTGAAATTACTTTGAGCTTCTAACATCATCCACTCGTGTCTAAGACACGTGTGTGTATTTATTCATATACGAAACATAGGTTTGAATATGTAATTTAATAGGGTTTCTTCGTTATGTACTTTGCAGAGAATTCAATTCAAATGTCAAGTTCACAAACTCCAACAGTTGAACAACATATATAACAATCGAACTTTGTAGCCAAAGGCAAATGCTTTCTTGAAACTGACTAGAAACACTGAAGCTAAAAACTGAATCTAGAAAAAAGATAACCAACAAGAAACTATTTTGATACTGGAAAAAGACTGAATCTGGTGCTAAACTCGGAAACTTCCAGCAGTTTGTAAGAAACCATTTTGATGAAGCATATATACTACTAACGTATATTAAACCACATGCCAAGCAGAGTACAAACATTACTCACTCAGACTTGATCAAGAATTAGCAGTAACATAGGTAAATTTGTGTTACCTTAGATCTCTCAAAAGACGGAGAGATTCACCAATCATAATATTGATTAATCCTCGTCATCTGAGCTTGCATCATCGCTGCTGTAATCACTGCTATCATCATCTTCCAAAATGTCGAGTTGAACATCTCGGACCTGTATAACTTCAGGCGGTCTGTGAAGTCCGGGAGGAGGCCGCATTTGTTGCTGCTCCTCGACTCTAGGTGGAGGAATTGACTCCAGTGGTGGTAACACAACCGGGTCTCCCGGTTTCCATCCAGGAGGTGGCAATGGCAAATCTTTGGGCAATTCCACTGGCATTCCTGGTTTCCATCCGGAAGGTACCGCGATGTTAGGTGGAAGAAGGTTTTGAATTGCAGAAAGATTCAATGTTTCCGGTGGTGGTGGTGGCTCAATGAGTGCTTCAACCTTATTCTCCATGTTTTCTACGGTTTTAGGTAGACCAATATCGAGATCAGCGAAGGTATAGAGTTGGGAAGCTCTCATTTGCTCGTCTTGTGGAGCCGGTGGCAGAGCACCACGGAGCGGTGCTTGTCCGGCACCGAACTCCGGCGGAGCAAATGTTGTGTAGCTAATCTTGTGGGCGTAAGCTAATATGTCCTTTAGCTTGAGCTGGGAAGAAACAGTCGTTGTGAGAGATGAAGAAGAAGAGTCATTGCCATTATATTCTTGTTCACTTGTAGTTTTGCCTCTCTTTGGCTTGCGGTAATCGGAGTAGTCGTCAACGAGCATATCGAGAACACGTTCTGCTTCCTTGAGCTTGTTGGCGAACGCGAGAAGAGATGAATCTTTGGATTTGACCTCACGCGCGACCTTCTGCTTCGCGTCTTGCAGATCGAGGATCTCTTGAAGCTCCGTAACGGATTCGAAGAGCTGAGTCTGGAGGGAGTTGAGCTGAGAAAGGATCTCCTTCGTGGATGAAGGGTTAGGATTTTCAAGCGGCGGAGGCGGTGGTAACGAGTGCGAGGAGAGGAATGAAGGGAGAGAGCCACGGAAAGCGGAGAGCCAGAGAGCGCGATTTGGAGAGACATCGAAGAGCTTAGACGTCAAAATCGCCATCTGCTGGAGAAGAGCTTGCGCGCGCGGCAACGGAGGAAGGAGCGATAGCAAAGCGGAGGATGAGATAGCCGCCGAGGCTGATGCTGCAGCAACTACGCTGGAGGAAGGTAGTAGATTAGGAGGTTGCTGGATCTGTTGGTGTTGAGATTGGGATGATGAAGAAGAGGTTGGGTGGCCATGACGAGGCGGCGTTGGATTTTGTACAGAGGGAGAACCAGGTCCCGTTAACCCTAATCTAGCCGGCGATTGTACAATTTGATGCTGTAGCATCTTCGCCGCCGAAGGGGATTGAAGATATTACCTCTTCTCAAAATAGAAGAGAACAATCGACGTAGATTAATACAACGAAGAAAGAATACACGCGAAGCTTAAAATAAACCCTCCTGAACCATACCAACACGATTCAGTTTCCTGGTTTTCATTAACCGGTTTTGGAATATTAGGCTTGGACTTGAGAGAGACCTCGAGACAAGACATGGAAGCTGCTGCTTGATACAAAGATGCAAGACTACAATAGAGTTATGGATTGTGGCATTTGCTAATCAGACTAAACAAAAAATAAGTGATCCATAGAAGGTACAGAAACTACAAATTACAAAACGCATCGACAAATAAATCTTAAGAGAAAATACAATCATTGGTAACCATTTTCTGCACACACACATTGAAACATGTATATATATATACCATTCACCGAACTGGCTCTGACCGAAACTGCTTTATTATCCTCTTGTTTGTGACCCTTCAGTTATGCTCTCCGCAGACAACAACCGTAAGCAACCTCTGACACACAATCCACCAAATGCAGAGAGATCAGATAGCCATTTTGTAAATAGCAATATAAATACTCTTAACAAACCATAAGAGAACCGTGATCACGATTAACCTTCTATCTAGGGTAAGATTTAATTTATTAAGTTAGTACTAACGTTTTGATTATAATGAAGTCTTTTATATTGGTTTCAGAGTGATGAGATATGAAACCACACTTACGTCAATAGTTGTTGTGAGCAAGAAATCGTAAGATAAATCACTTGTTGAGTTCTTGACCACGGTTCCCACACTAACAGCTAAGAGCTTAAATGTTCAGGACCTTCCTCTGCAGCATCAAAGTATTCAGACTATTTCAAGGTTAGATTACATCTGTTCCAAGAAATCACTCCAAAAGACAGAAATTGATAAATATATAGTCAGAAATTGACGTGTATATATATATATATATATCCTAGTTAATATCAAAAAGGACTACAAGAAGTAACCCACACCAAGTGCGAAGTAGACTTGTTCTAACAGTTAAACCACGATTTAAAGTTGAAGAGACATAGTCACCAGAACTGTGTAGGTGTAAGAGATTCTCTCTATGTACTTACACGGAAAGACGTGTCTTACAGCCCAACGAGCATGGAAGTTATGATAAACTTAACACTTACAGCAGGTTCGAAGTCAGGGTTTGACAAGTTCACTGTGAGGTTTCTCATCAATAGCAGAACCTGCGAGACATACTGGATTAGCAAGGTTGTAAAACGATGGTAAGACTCAAAATTTGGCTATATTCTCCATATGGTAACAGTCCAAATTTGGAACCAAATCTATGGATGTCGCCTTTATTAGATTCAGCTGTGTACGAGGATAATTATACAGATCAGTTCTTGTACAAGTTAGATCATGCGAGGGAAACACCAGAATTAACCAGATAATGGCTGCTAATAGAAGTAAGGGAACTTAAGGAAGAATCACAGCTCAAGTCTAGACCTATATGATAGATATACTGTAACACACATCATTTAACCTAAAGGCTAAACTACTAAATGCAAGCATGCAAATTCGAACTCACAGTTTCAAAATTTATAGGATCCATTTCCTTCAGCTTTTTCATGCGGCCTTTGCTGTCAGGATCGAAGACACTCCCAATGAAGTTATAAACTTCAGAAAAATCAGGAAGACCTGCAAATCAACCATCAGAACAGTGCCCACCACCATAAAATGAAAACCTGTGAATAGGCCCGCAATTGATCAGATAATTACTGTGCATCATGGGAGCTTGATTTGCTTCTTTTAGACTCTTGGAATCTGATGGTGTTCCCCTTGAGCTTCCTATGCCAGATGCTGAAGGATTACTCGCACTTGTTATGTCATTCGATCCAATAACAACTGAAAAAATAACAATGTAAGCCGCATTGAGAATATGAAATTTCATCAGATGGAGCAACTCGACAGCCAAAGCAAAATAGAAAAGGTGAGTATATACGAGAATGCATGCGTTCTCCTTCACACAGAGTACCAGGTTCATCTTCTGGTGGTAGAATAACCCCACTTACTGCTATGTTTAACAACGCAGACGTGTCATCATCCCATGAAGTATATCCAGATAAATTATTAATTTGAGTAGGAATGGCCATGGAAACGTGAAGCGACATTTGAGCTGCAAAATTGAGTTGAACTCAGACTAAATACATGTAACCTCCGCTGTCCACCTAAAGTAATTTTTTATTCAGATGGATCTAACCATTCTTTGATGCCTTTTGAGGATATGGATGAGTAGCTTTGCGCTTAGGCCTAGGGGGTGGCACATGTGCTAAAGTCCCGTTTTTCTGGACTTTCAAAAAGTATTTTTGAGCATGGCTCCTGATCTGTAGTAAACCAAGTAGGCAAATGAAGATTTAGTGGGAAACATGTCATGGTAAAATCCAAAGCAGCTCATCTCAAACCTGAATAACGGTCTTTGATCCAACAAAGTCTTCTATTTTTTTCCAGTCACGATCAAACCTAAGGACACAAGAAAATATACCAGTAGCATCAGCAACAAAGTAGGATAAAAGCACTGCAAAAATTTGGAAGCAACGAACCATTATCAAAATCCTGCACCTAATCCAATTTCATAAATCAAGACAAAACCCCAGATGATCTACTACATTTATCCAAACTGTGATGTGATGAAACTTTATTTCAAAAAATTACTTAAATAATATATATCAGAAGTAACCCTCGCATACAAAATCCTTCTCCTCTGATAGAGTATTATAGTAAGAATAATGATGCAAAATTACGCAAATTCAGCTAAAATTTAGAGCTCGATAACACGCACAATCAGTGAAGAAGAAAAGCGTGACAAAATAGAGGAAGAAATTTTTACAATTGAAGAGCTTCCAGAAACTTATCGTGCTCTCCTCCTGTCCAACACTCCCTCGACTTGGTAATAGTGTAAGCTTTCCTCACCTTCTTCTCCGGGACTTCCGCAGCTTCCGTTGATAAAGAAGACGGCACTGTCGTAGTCGTATCTGTAGCATCTGTAGTAGACGTTTCCAAAGGTCGTACTATTTCAGCGATAACCGGATTGCTTGAGAGCGACGAGGTCATCGGTTTTTTTCAAGATGCCGGTCGTTTAGGGAAAGAGAGAGATGACGATGTCCAGATGGCGGATGAGGAAGTTGGTGTAAATATGTGGACACGGTTCGCTACGAATTTGAGGCCATTCATTTTTCCCATTTTCTTTATTATACTCGTTTTTGTCCGTCAACTATTATATTAAACTAAATAAAACCTATTAAAAATACAATCATCTATGGGAAAGTCAGCAGACCCACAACATAACTAAAATCCATACAAAAGTAGAAAATGCTTCCACTAGATGATAGATAATGTGTACAAGAACATACACCGAAGTGCTTTAGACATACTGGGAAAGAGAAAACGAGATCTAGCACACGACAACAATCCAATGGAGTACGAAAGATGAAGGGTTTCAGAGAGGAAAAACAACGGACAATCCATTCCTCTGCTTCATTAATGGCTCATGGAAAAAGGAGAGCCAACATCGGGAATCGGGTGAACATTTTCGTTGATGGACGGAAGCAGAGATCTATTAGGCATAAGGAGCACTCATATAGGACAATCTCCGTTCCACACGGAGTTTCTAAATCTCTTGTGGGCAATGTCCAACCTACATAGGATGAAAAGATACTGTGAAAGATTCTATACGAACTCTACAGACCTAATTCAAATCATAGAAAACTCGGGTGAGTGATCAGCTTTCATAACAGAGATAGAAGAATTTATGCAAATCCGACAATTCTTCCCAAACTTCTTCCTCGCACACCAACAAAGGGAACACAATATACAAACAGACATGGTGGTAAAGGAAGCACATCAAAAGAACGTCATCTTTTCCTTCATAAGCACTTCATTGACACATTGGCTAGAAGATACGTCATGTATTTTGTAACAGTTTTAAATTGTAATGGTTATACAAAAATGAGTAAAACGAAAAATTCTTCTAAAAAACCTTATTAAACGGCCCATATCTTTACCCCAGACTTTACATTTATAAAAATATTTAAATGCTAGTCTCAGATCTTTCCGAAAATATTTTAAGAAAAAGAATAGTGCCTTATATGACATTATCATGGTAAGGGATGATTGAAGAAAATTGTTCAATCACATAACTCTTAAGACTCTTGACTTGAGTGAATTCTTTGCTAAAAGTTAGATTGTATTACTATCATGTGGTAATACTTAGCAATGTCAGTGGTGAATGTAACATTGATTATACTATTTAACAGTAGTAAAATACAGATCAAGCTCTTGCTGCATGTAAAACCACACATCTTATTGCATCACGTAGTTATTACTTCATATCCAAATACCCATGTGTGATACCGAGTGGTCTGGTCCGGTACACTTTACTCATTACTGCTTCTTTACTGCAGGAATATAACCGGAATAAGACAGTACTCAAATCATGTGCTAGTTCTTTAAATAGACACTACTAAACTCATCTGCTAGTTCTTTAAATAAGACTTACCATGAAATTTTTCTTGAAAATCTCCACGATCTCCTTGGGATCGATTTTAGTTTGTGTATAAGCGTCAATCTTGTTCATCTCCTGCATACATAGCATCGATCGCTTTAGTACCAATCCCTAATTATGAAAAGTTTAATCTTTTTCTGACTTAATGGAAGACTGACCTCGTTCCATGCCGATAGTTTGGGACGGTCTGCAGTAATGTCACACTTAAAAAATTCATTGAGTACGATTCGAAACCTTTCAATGAAAGGGATATAGGCGATATCAACCTGACAAAAAAAAAACAAGAATCCAATCAACCCATTTACAAACAAACAAGAAGAGAAAAACAGAAACTCCAAAAAGGCCAGAGTCTCTTACGAAGCTAAACTGGCCGAGGAAGAATGGCCCGTCACCGAACTTATGCAGAGCGTTTTCCAGATAATCTAATACTGGTGCTGCAGCAAGAAGATGAAATTTCCAGTCATGTCATTTTTGTTTTCAACTCGGAAAAGCCAAAACTTTGAACAGTTTAGTGTCTCACCGGTTTCTTCAGAGGGGTCTCCTTTGAGTGACACATACATAGTCTTAATGAATGTATCAGTGTATTTCAACAACTCTTCCCCAAACTCTCTTTTTGCATGATCCTAGAGATAACACAAGACGGTATTGAATTGGAATCAGAGAATAAAGGAGAGAAACCGTACTCAGTATGGTATGGTGTTACCTCGGGGTAAACCGAAGGACCCTCAAAACTGTTATCCAGATACTTGATCAAATTCAGACTTTCCCCTATGATTTTTCCATTGTGCTCAAGCGCTGGCACCTGTAAAATATCAAAGAACTTTCCACCATCAACAATGAAACTAGTAAGTTATAACCAATTTGAGAAGAAAATTCGTTGAACAAAGGATCCAAAAGCGAAACGTAACCTTGTTCTCTGGATATACTTTCTCCTTGTACCAGGCAGGCCTATTCCCAAGATCCATAGGAACAAGTTTAATCTTTTCTTGCAAACCCTACAATCCGGAGAAACAGACCAACCATGTTTTCATTACAGTTATACTTACAAATAAATACATTTAGAAAGACCGAAACCAGAGTATTAACTGTGATGTTAGTGTATAGTTTCTTGGTCTAGCGACAAAAATACAGCTTTACCTCAAGTACCTAGCTTTTTTTAAATATATATATGGACAAAGAGTCAAAAATGTTGAATTTGAGACTTATAATCAAATATACAAAGGATAAGCTGTTAAACCTTGAAATTTCTGGTGATCCAAACTCGTTGAGCAAATGGGCAACCGTAGCTTGTGTACAATCTTTGGTCGTTGATTCAGAAAAAAAAACACACAAAACAAAGAGAGGTTAAAATTAAAGAATACCAAGAAAGTATAAAAGACAGTGTTGTATGATCTTATGCTAATAGACAAAAACATAAGAGATTAATTAACCTTGTGGTTCCGTCGAACAGAGCGGGTGGATCAGCTGTAGCATCTAGCGAAGCTGGACGATCTTCTACAACACTGTATCAAAAGAAGCAGCAAACTCCACGAAATCTCAGTTATTAAAAAGAAAAAATATGAATTTCACGAAACAACAGAATCCCAAAATCGACTAAATCATTAACAAACGAGCAAAACCCAGAAAGCAAAATGATATCATCGCGAAAATAAAACTAAAAACAATACACAAATCTTACACTGGAGGAGAAGCCATTAACGATGTGTTACGTAGAGCAAAGAACTGATTCTGTAGGAATTAAGGATTTGATGGTACAAAAGGAAGGGAAGGGATGAAAACGCTAACAAGACCAAAGTGAGCCATTTTCATATGTTTCTATCGAATTCTTGTCATCGTAAGTGAAAACACGTGGCAGTTTTCAGGATCATTGTCGGTAATAAGTTATCACATAGTGGATACATAATTCGATAAAAGTAGTAGTAAAGCTCATTAGTTTAGTTTTAGAGTCGTATATTATTAACACTGTTTCAAATGGACCGTAATGGATTATAAGAAAAAGATGTAACATAAGGAACCGAGCCCATTTTATTATCAACATAGTATACGGTATTATCACATTCATAGCATAATAACCAAATCTCTCTTATTATGACAATAATCAAATCCCTAATATATTATTTGAGAAACTTTTTAACAAAATAACATATTAATAACAAAAATGTAATGATGACATGTTAACACCACAACGAGTTTCAGCTTAAATATATAAAAGAATTTAAGTTACTAGAATAATTACAATACATGCCATTAATATTAATTTGGTTAGAGAATTAATATATTTTATTTAACAAACCAAATAATAGTATTACATTTGCAAAACCAATAATTTTTATTTTTTAAAATTTTTAATACGTTAATTTATAAATAATTTCAAATAAATATAAATAGATTTAAGTTATTACATAATCCTTAATATATTATTTGAGAAAAAAATTAAGAAAATAATATTACTCTCACGTGTTATTAACAGAAATATCATGCTGACATGTCATCACTACAATAAATTTCAAATAAATATAAAACAAGTTTAACTTATTAGAATAATTACAATTATATCATTGTTATTAATTTGGTTAGAGAATTAATATATTTTATTAAACTAGTAAAAAAATACTATTAAATTCATAAAAAATAATTATTTTTCTTTTCTTAATTTGTATATACAAAAATTAATGTTAAAAGTATTTTTAAATTTTAAATAAAAGTTAAATATTTAAATTATATTTATTAATAAATTATAATTTTACGAATATTTTTCACCACGCGCATTGCGTGGATATGAATCTAGTCTTTCTTATTATCAAAGTACGACACCAAATCCAGACATTTAAAACAATCCCAAGTAGTATTAAGTCAACATTGCCGCATCGTTACCGACGACTCGGTCCTATGGGTTTCTTACTTTACTGCAAAAGAAAAATTGGACTCGGTTAATTTTTGTTATAGAACGTTAACCGGAATTAAGCAAAAGATAATGGCCTTTGAATCAGTTATGGTTATGATTGTAGTTATTCAAATTCGGTAAAATTAAACTGAATCTTTGTGTTTCCGAAATGTTGTTCCTAGATATGTGTCTAGAATTCAGAAAATCGTGGTACTATAGAGAATTAGAAACTTTTTTACCATGAATTTCTTGAAGAAATCGATGACATATTCTGAATCGGTTTTTGTCTGCGTATATGCAACCATCATATTCATTTCCTACGCAAAAAATACATTTATGGTTAAGTAATTAGCTTGTTAAAAATCTTACCATGAGTGGATATTGTGTGTGTGAACCACTGTACCTCAATCCAAGCAGCTAAGTTTGGATGTCCAGCAGTAATATCGTATTTAAAAACTTCGTCGAGGAAAACTTGAAATCGTTGGACGAATGGAATATATGCAATATCAACCTACAAAAAGAAAAAAAGATCCAAAAGATTAAATTTGTAACTATTTTTGAAGTCAAAGATTAACACAGTGATACAGAATAGGTTTATATACCAAACTAAGCTCTCCAAGGAAGAATGGACCGTCATCAAACTTCTGTAAAGCATTTTCCACGTAATCGAAGATGGAAGCTGCATCGACAACATTCAAGTTTCAACTTCTACTTCTGTTTTTGTTTTTTTGGCAATGGACTAAAATAACATCATTTTAATTTTTTTTGTTCCAAATATAACACTAGTCATTTAAATTTCCAAAATAGCACAAACTTAATACTAAAATAATTAAAAATTTATTCTTAATGGAAAAAAATTTAAATCCTAATTCGGAAAAAATGAACTCAAACATTATGTTTTAATTTTATATATATTTTATTTAAGGTAAATAATTATTTTTACATAATAATTTATGCTATTTTGGGAATTTTAGTTTTAGGGCAATTGACTAAAATAGTACTATTTCAAATTTTTGTTCCAAATATAGCGCTAGTCATTTAAATTTTCAAAAATAGCATAAATTTAATATTAAAATAATTAAAAAATGATTTCAAATAAAAAAAATTTAAACCCTAAATTGAAAAAAGTGAACCCAACCATTATTTTTTAATTTTAGGGCAATTGACTAAAATAGCACTATTTCAAATTTTTGTTCCAAATATAGCACTAATAATTTAAATTTTTAAAAATAGCACAAATTTAATACTAAAATAATTAAAAACTTCTTTCTAATGAAAAAAAATTAAATTCTAAATTGGAAAATATGAACCCAAACATTATGTTTTAAAATTAGAGTAATACCCTAAAATAGCACCTTTTAAAATTTTTCTTCCAAATCTAGCATCATAAAATTAAATTCCCAAAAATAGCATAAAAATTTATGTGAAAATACTTATTTATTCTAAATAAATTATACATAAACTTAAAATATTGTATTTGGGTTCATTATTTCTAATTTAGGGTTTAATTTTTTTCTATTAAAATATAATTTTAATGCATTTTAATCTTAAATTTGTGCTATTATTGGAAATTTAAACTAATGATGCTATTTTTGGAACAAAAACTTAAAAATGTGCTATTTTAGACATTTGCCCTTTTAATTATATATATATATTAATTAAAATAAATAATTATTTTCACATAATAATTTGTGCTATTTTATTTTTGATGTGCTAAATTTGAAAGATAAACTTAAAATAGTGCTATTTTAGGGTATTACTCTTAATTATATATATATAATTTATTTAAGTTAAATAATTATTTTTACATAAGAATTTATGCTATTTTGGGAATTTTAGTTTTAGTATGCTAAATTTGGAAGATAAATTTAAAATGGTGCTATTTTATGGTATTACTCTTAGTTTTATTGTGCTAAATTTGGAAGATAAACTTAAAATGATGCTATTTTAGGATATTATTCTTGTTTTTTTTGTCTAGTTACACTGTTGCAATAAATATTAAGACATCTTCTATTGTATATTTTGGGACTCTGTTTGCGTCGCTTATATGAAAATAGAAAAGAAATTGCAGAATCAATCTTACATGTTTCTTTAGCTGGATCACCTTTGAAAGAACCAAACACGATTTTAATGAATGTTGCATCAACATATTTCAACAAATCTTCACCAAACTCTCTCTTTGCAGCATCCTATACCAAGAAGACAAAGAAATTCCATTGAAAGATTATTATGTAACAAGCTCTATAATACATAATAAGAACAAACTCTTACCTCAGGGAAAAGTGAAGGACCGTCGAAATTGGTATCAATATATTTGATTAAATCGAGACTCTCCCCAATGATTTTGCCATTGTGTTCAAGTGCAGGCACCTACTTGATCATTATTACAATCTTAAATTCTTCTAATGTCACTTATATAATTGTTAAGAGTCAAATAAAGGTTAAACCTTGTTTGCAGGATTGACTTTTTCCTTGAACCAAGTTGGTCTATTAGGAAGGTCTATAGGAACTAATTGGATCTTCTCTTGCAGACCCTAAAACTCCCCAATATCAGACTGTTTAGACTCATAGCAAACTCAGTAGACGCCATAAACATGAGAGAGAAAATACCTTGAGGTTTCTGGTAATCCAAACACGTTGTGCAAATGGGCAGGTGTAGCTTATGTACAATCTATTTTTTTTTAGTTAGAAATAAAGAAATTTTCATTCAATTAATCCGTTCAAACCTTATTAGTCATTTAACGAAACTTTGGACTAATTATTGAAACCATAAAATAAACAAGAGAAACCTCGTGGTTCCGTCGAAGAGAGTAGGTGGTTCGGAAGTAACATCGAGCGGAACTTGACGATCTTCCACCAAACTTTTCTCGACAGAGAAAATAAAAATAAAGGAGACAGATTTATATTAAACATGGTAAATCAGAAACCTCACGAAGTAAAGAAAAGGATCTTACACAGGAGATAGAGCCATGGAGAGGATTTGATCAAAAGTGTGCTTTCAGCTTTGTACCTGTCGGAATTATAGATCGAACTCATTAAAGCCAAGTGTGTGTATATATGTATTCTCAGTGGAAACTGAAAGAGGCTTTGTTCATGCTTTTTGCGGTCAAAAAGGTGACAATTAATCGAGAAAAGTAAAACGTCATGATCTCGATCGCTGAATTTTCCAAGTTTCTTGTCAAAGTCAAAAATTATGTACAAAGCCAATAGTTAATTTGTTAATTAAGGTAGGAGGAGTTGTATCTGGTTCAAATTATACAAATAGATTTAAATTGTATTTATTTTGTGATAAAATTGTAGATATGATAAATATTCAATTAAACTACATTTTTTTTTGAGTAATACCCTAAAATAACACATTTTAAAGTTTGTCTTCCAAATCTAGCATCATAAAATTAAATTCCTAAAAATAGCATAAATACTTATGTGAAAATACTTATTTATTCTAAATAAATTATACATAAATTTAAAGTATTGTATTTGGATTAATTATTTCCAATTTAGGGTTTAATTTTTTCTATTAAAATATAGTTTTGATGCATTTTAATCTTAAATTTATGCTATTATTAGAAATTTAAACTAATAATGCTATTTTTGAAACAAAAACTTAAAAAGGTGCTATTTTAGACATTTGCCCATTTTTTTATATTTTGTTTGATTAATTTTTCAAAATTTATATTTTGTTTTATATTGTATTTATATTTTTTGATAAAGGATTTACATATAATATACTGTATAATGACAATTTTCGTAAATACTCTAGTAAATTATATCTTAGATAATATTTATCTTAAAATGTTCTAATAGTATGATAAATCAACATGATACAATTATAAATTACAAATCAACATAAAATTATTTTGTTAAAATAATTTTTAATTAATATATTATAGATATTACATGCAAAAACTGAACCGGTGATGGATATCCGATGGAGCCACGGGAACGCTAAGAAAGATCCGACCCAATTTCGCCGGAGCAACAAAGTCCATGGTGGAAAAAAACTGAAGCGGTGAAGCCACTAGTAAACGTTGTCGTTTCATTCGTTAAGACGATATTATGGGTGACTAATGGATCAGATTACATCCGGCCCAGCTCGTAAGAGTCACTTTTTAAGCAGACGATATTGCCCTTCATTTGGGTGCTCTAAAGTCTTCGACACCCGACGCTTCGACATTAACCCTACTTGGCTAAATCTCAGAAGAATAATCAATCCGAACGACTCGTATTTTCATCTGAACTGCGATTCCATGGCGAGCAACGGAGATAATGTCAAGGCTGCGTTAGAGAATGGCGGAGGGATTTCTACTGGTGAAAGAACTAAGAAAATCGTAGACCTCAACACCGCGGATCCAGATCGTACGGACGACATTATCAACGGAGAAGGATTGGGACTCTCGGATTCTATTGAAGTTTCTGGCTATAAGAAGGACGAAGCGGACTCTAAGGCTATTCGTTCGGCGGCTGTTGCTGATGCTGGGGATATATCTCCTGTGGATGATATTCAGAAAAAGATTCGACGTGCTGAGAGGTTTGGGGTCTCTGTAAAGTTAACCGAAAAGGAGAAGCGCAATTCTCGTGCCGAGAGGTATGAGATATATTACATTTTATGTTTATTCTTTTATTTCTGTCGCATTTATGGATTTTTTTCAATGTTAGGGCTTCTACGTTTTGTGAAGCGGTTTTCTTTTTAATCATTCTATTGAACCATTAACATGCATCGGTTGATTGTAGTTTGCTATGTTTACATTTTGGAGAAATTGAAACGATTTTCACCCTCGATGCAGGTTTGGTACTGTTGCGGCGGTTAATGACTCAGCTGGAACGAAAAAAGCAGAGGAATTGAAGCGAAAGGCTAGAGCTGATAGGTTTTTTCACTATGCTCTCTTTTATGGGTAGTTTTATGGCTTGTTTGCTTTATTTTAAAGAAAAAAATTTTCATGCTCGGCTTTATATTTCAAACAGATTTGGTGTTCCTGCATCAACCTCTACCGCTGAAAACACTGAGGAAGAGGCAAAGAAGAAAGCGAGACTCGCCCGTTTTGGTAAAGATAGTAAAGTTGATTCGGCTGAGGAGGATAAACGCAAAGCTAGAGCATTGAGGTAATTTTGCATGCAGCCCAAATTTCTTAGTCCCCGGGGACTGAAATAACGTGTGATGTTGTTTTTGTTAATTGAATTTGTGGTTTGTGAATTATTCAACATTAGGTTTTCAAAACCTGCTTGCGATTCATCTACAGATTTTCCTGGGAAGCAAAACATTGGCAAGGTAAAGTTCTTTTGTTTCTCCCATCTTTGGGGATTTAGAAATTAATAGAAAAGCTAATGGTGTTGTTCAATTCTTTGGTTCATTTCCTTTTTCATCAGGACGCAGCTGTATCAGGAAACGCTACCTGAGGTTCCTGATATTCATCTATCTTTGTAGTTAGGTGAGATCTACACACTTCGTCACTTTGATAGCATTTCGAAACCTGGTGGTGCCTATCTGACTCCACAATCTTTTATTCTGGCAGGTAGTCTAGCGTTTTATGATTCCCTCTCTGGCTCGTTATTTTTCTGAATTAGAAGTCCCCGTGTGTAGTATCTTTCGTAAGGTAAATGTTTGGTCGTGGAGAGCAAGGTTTTTCGGTCATGCAATAAATCTCTCATATGGATGGAAGCTAAACTATCACCAGATGAGATATTGAGAAATCAACAAGTAACCTATAGTTCTGATTGTCTTAGATCAATGTGCTTGGATATAGGAATTCTGAAGTAGCTGGCGTTGATGATTTCCTTGTTGCAGGTTTGCTTGAAGCGGTAAGTATAGCTTGAGTAGTGTCTTAAATTCATTAAACTGTGGGAATGTGGACGGTCCTTTTGTCAATGCATGTTCCGATGTTCGTATCAAGCACAGGTAGCAGCAATATAGAATTTTGCATGCAGCAAATATTTTCAATCATTAAAGTAAAGAATGTTTTTTCCGCTGTTTTGAAGATTGTGTTCCGTAAACTATTTATAAACTGATTACTTTTAATCTGTGCCAATGGCCTATCTTTCTAGTTTATCAAACATCATAGTCCTAGTTACTAAAGTAAGCTGGTTTAATGCTGCTCTGTGCTTGATTATTGAATATGGCATGCAAAATGGATCCCATAACCATTTGTAGTTCTGTGGTTGATTATTTTTGATATGACCTATCAAGCCGCTACTTCAGAATTCCATTTTCATGTAAGACAATCAGTAGAACTATAGAGGTTACTTGTTGGCTTCCATTTCAGTGGTCTCTGGAGCAGTTGAAGAGGAAAAAGAGAAGCCTCAAACGCTGAATCTCTGTTCTTGGGACTGTGGACATTGGTGGCTTTCTGATGCTCTACACGAATCTCTTGTTTATGTAATAGATTCTAGCTAAAACTTTGTTTATACTTGCTTTGTGATAATTTTGAATCAAGCGCCAGAAAACTTTTATGAAGGGAATGTAACTTTTCATTTAACCTGTGTTGTGTGACTAGTTAACTCAAATACGCTTCAATGTGTTTTTCACCCATAAAAAGATTTGGGAAAGTAAAACATATCCATTCTTAATAAGTTGAAAAAGTGTTGGTTGCTCTAGAAAAGTTACAAGTCAACAAGGTGCAAAGATAGAGGAGAACTCATGAAATGAGAAAATAAGACTGTTGAAGGTGTATACTACAATGGGTATCCACCTCTAATTGATAGAATAGGAGGAGACGAAGCGTTGGGTTTAAGATAGACAACAATTACGCATATATCGTCGTGGAAATGTCTTCTAACACCACTATCGATCTCTTTCAGGTCTGAATATCTCATCTCTCTTTTCTTTGCCGCTTCCTTCAATGCAGCTTTGATTAGTCTCCTTGCTATTCCCTAATTTCAAGGATGTCTTTTATATAAAAATTTCTTTGTTTTGCAAAACAATTTTAATGCTATTATTATTATCTTACTTGGCGTCTTGGGGAATTGTGTACAATATCAACAGCTTCCTGGTTTCCAAGTTGCTCCCAAAGCCCATCCGAAGCAAGAATTATAAACTCGTCTTCTCTCTTGAGTCTTGTAACACTCACTGATGGATCCGCACTAAGTATTGGCTTGTTGAAATCTTCTGGCAGTCTGAATTTCTGCATCAATGGTTCTCTGTTGAACTCTGCTCTTTTGAGGTATGCATCACCTATGGATCTTGTGACGTCGATGACCCCTTTCACACGCCACTTTCCGTGCTTCATCACAAGAATGTTTGGATCATTAGGATGCATTGACCACATCTCTTTCCTTGCGGTCTCTACGTTGGCATTATGCTCTACTGATAACTCAACAGCTCTCACTCCTCTTTCGCCACCTCTCTCACATCTCCCCAACACAGCCCTCGAATCTCCCGCGTTTGCAATGTACACTAATCCATCGCATATCACTCCTGTCAAGCAACATGACCCCACTGATGCCATCTCTGGCTTCTTCCTCCATTGCTTTTTCACTTCCACCATAAAATCTTCTTCTGTCTCTGCATATACTTTCCTCATTACCTCCTCTGATATCGCCCTGTCCTCTGACGCAATCTCTGCATGCAGACAAGAGTTTTTTTGTTTTTATTATTAATGTTTCTGTGACATTGACAGGTTCAATAATATACATATGACGAGAAAGGCGGCGTCTTACTCTTTAAGTTGTAGAATATGTTGTCTGCAATGAATCTTGAAGCCTCTGGACCTCCATGGCCATCGTAAACTCCAACAAAAGTGCCTTCAACTGCCGGATTGTTGAATGTCAGTGGCCCTGATTCGATCTGACACTGATCCTCCATCACACTATTGGCTTGTGTCATTGCCATCGAAAACTCTCCAAAGGCGTGAAACCCAATATCTTTATACCATGTCAAACCATCATTATTCCTCGGATTGATCTTACTTCTCTCCATACCGCCACCTATTCTCCAACACGGCTTAACCATCTTCACAGCTATACGTATATATTGTTCTTGCAGTATCGTAATATTCAGAAGATAAGACTATATATATAGATTGAAATCGATGGAAGATAAGAACTAAGTTGCTGGTTGTCAAGTATGAGTTTTCAAGCTTAAGGGAACATATCTATATATAAGCCGTGGAAACCTTAATAAGAGTAATACGTAGATGGTGTTTGAAACCAGGGAAGAGGCCAATAAAGGTATGGGCCAAAATAACTTTGAAGAAATTAACTGATTCTGAGAGTTAAGACAAGAGGGCACTAGTTTAAAGTGTATATTCAGAGATTCTTTCTTTTACTGTTGGATGATGATGATTATGATTCTGTCTTAATTAGTAGAGTTAAGGCTCTGGTATTACACTTGCTGCTATATTTAAATCATGGAAATATTTTCATTGATCGATCTAAAGGGGTTTTCTCTTTCTCTAGAGGAAGATACTTTGCTTGTAATAAGACATTTGATTATATTTTTCTGTTAGCCTTGTGTTAGACTTGTATATATATAGGGTTGAACAGTGATGCTAAGCCCTTGATATAAAACTTTATAATACAATTATACAGATTACATAAAGATTAGGATCAGGGTTTAAGAAGAAGAAGAAGAAGTTATATGATTTATGACTTGTGAGGAGTAATGAATGATGTAAATTTCTCTTTTCACAGTGGATAGTGGCTTTGTGGTTAACTTTTGGTGTGGGGCAAAAATGGATAGAAAAAGGAAAGCTCATAAGATGCATGTGTGAGGGAGAGGACGTGGGGCTTTTGGAGCATTGAACTTGGGACTCATTTAAGATTTGAGAGCTGAGAAAGAGACTGAAGAGAGAGGTAATAAGACCTTTGTGGGGCGACTGAGGAACACTCTTAGCTGTCTTAGCCCCTACATGTTTTGCCATTTTCTCACTTCTTTTGTCCTTTTTTATAACTTATTTCCTCAAAATCTCATATCTTAATAGTGAGATTCATTTCATATATGGATATATGATGATGGGGTTGAAATTAATTTCCAAAGAGGATGGATCTTTTTCCTACTAAGTTCCAATTTGCATTGTCTCTCCTAGTTTTCTGTTCATAAGGATCCACACATTGATGTTAATTATGGCAGAGAGAAAGCACTGTCGTGTCTTGTGTTGATCGATGATTTACATTTCTTAAATCTCAATTTGCATGCTTACTTGAGTTTTCGTTTTTCCTCCTCAAAAACTTCCATAAAAACTTCCATATATTAAGAGTGTAGAGTTTTGTATATTCCATATAATCTTTTCTCAATGTAAACCAAAACGACAATATAAGTATAACTGTGAATATATTCATAATATATTATTTGAGAAACATTTTAACAAATTAACTTTACCATGATGTGTTAATAACAAAAATATCATGCTTACGTGTTAGCAATACAACGAGTTTCAGATTAAATATATAAAACGGTTTAAGTTACTAAAATAATTACAATAAATACCAATGATATTAATTTAGTTACAGAATCAGTATATTTTATTCAACTAACCAAAAAATAGTATTATATTTGCTAAAATAATAATTTTTATTTCTTTAATTTTTTAATACATTAATTTATAAATAATTTTAAATAAATATAAATAGATTTAAGTTATTAACTAATCCCTAATATATTATTAACAGAAATATCATAATTACTTTTCATCATTACAATAAATTTCAAATAAATATATAATTACAATATATATCATTGTTATTAATTTAGTTAGAGTATTAATATATTTTATTAAATTAACTAAAAATACTATTAAATTCATAAAAAATAATTATTTTTTTCCTTAATTTATATATACAAAATTAATGTTAAAAGTAATTTTAAATAAAAGTTAAAATTATATAAATATTTAATTTATATTTACTAATAAAATATAATTTATAAATATTTTTCTCCACGCATGCCGTAAGTATAAATCTAATTAAGATTGAATCTTCCATTGTGTTTCGTTAATGGGGCTCATATGTCATTCTTTGCTGATGTTTTCTAAAGCATATGACGGTTCCACTGGTTTGGCTTGACGCATAATTTGGTATAAAAGAGATTGATGCTCTAAATCTTTGATCTAAAGTCAAATCAAAGAGTAAAGAAAAATCACATGTAGATAATCTAATACAAATCAAAAGAATGGTCCAAGTGCATTTTCTCTCTAGATTTGTATTGTCATGTGCTCTCCATCATTATCTTATCTTATTACAAAATTGAACAACTTTGGCCTCGTTTTTTGATTATATATGATCAGAAGAATATATATGTATATATAAAATAGAAAATAAAAAACAAAGTTCGATAGAGAGAGTTATGGTAACAACTGGGGCCATAGTTGCACTGTGTGTTTTGTCTTTTGGTTAAGGGAGCATGGATGTCAGTCTATCTCTTTACTTACAGATTTCCTTTTATTTGCTTATATTTAGATTAACATCTCTAATATATTATTTGAAAATTTTTTTAACAAAATAATCTTAATCTGATGTGTTAATAACAAAAATATCATATTGACGTATCAATATCACATCGAGTTTCAACTTAAATATATAAAAGGATTTAACTTACTAGAATAATTACAATACATGTCATTGATATTAATTTGATTATAGAATAAATATAATTTATTCAGCTAACCAAAAAATATTATTACATGCTACTGATATTAATTTGGTTAGAGAATAAATATAATTTATTCAACTAACCAAAAATACTATTACATTTGCAAAAACAATAATTTTTATTTCTTTAAAATTTTTATACGTTAATTTATAAATAATTTCAAATAAATATAAATAAATTTAAGTTACTACTGTAATCTCCAATATATTATTTGAGAAATATTTTAATAAAATAATTTTACACTGATGTGTTATTAACAGAAATAACATGTCGACGTGTCATCATTAAAGTAAATTTCAAATAAATATATAAATGAGTTTAACTTATTAGAATAATTACAAATATATCATTGTTATTAATTTGGTTATATAATTAATATATTTTATTAAACTAACAAAAAAAATTACTATTAAATTCATAAAAAATAATTATTTTTCTTTTCTTAATTTGTATATACAAAAATTAATGTTAAAAGTAATTTTAAATAAAAATTAAAATTATATAAATATTTAATTTATATTCACTAATAAAATATAATTTACAAATATTTTTCTCCATGTATATGAATCTATTTGGTTTTATTCCGCCTTCACTAATTTATTCCTTTTTAATTGTTTTTATTTTTAGTATAGTCTCGTATTGCGTACCAACTAGATTTCCAATTTTACGGTTTCATCATCGATTGAATGTTCAATTTCGTTTTCTATCAAACTTTCATTTGAAAAGTTTCGGTTTTGCTTGGTTTATTGAGCAATAAAACTAATTAAATTAGTTGAATTAACACCGGAGATAAAAAAAAGAATCCGTTTGGAGTAATTTGGTAAACCGCCGTGATCAATATAGTTCAAACTTCTCAAAGAATTACACACTCAATAATACGAAATGAACGATTTAGCCTACATACTAACCTTTTATCTTTTTTCTTGAAAAATTTCTAAGTATGATAAATCACAATAAAGAAAATGAATAAATTTAGAGACGTGGGCACGTTAGAGAGGAAAGAGTTATAGAATGCATGGCATGCAGGAAACATGAGACAGACATCGTGAAGGTCCCATATTGTTTGGTCGAACCAAACCTTGACATTTTATCACAACTCTTATCTATCTAAAAACTAGTGTTCTTCATATTGTCGTTGTTATTTGTTTTCTATGTTCGTTTCACAATTAACTAAAATTTATTCAATATAATAAGGTTTTCATTGATTGTTATATAACTACAATTGTATCTGGACGTACGTACTTATCACTTAGGTTTTGTACTTTCCATTAGATATCTCATCGCATCTTGCAACCTACTATTCATCATCATTTGTTTTCTTCAAACTTCTTTTTAAAAGAATTATGTACATATCGTTCGTTTCTTTTGTAATTCATTAAGAACTATTTATATGCAAACAAAATATTGAAAAAGAGGATTCCAATTACACGATATTTATGCATTTGCTAATAAAACCAAACTAGATTCATATCCACGCCATGCGTGGGTAAAAATATTCGTATATTATATTTTATTAGTAAATATAAATTAAATATTTATATAATTTTAACTTTTATTTAAAATTAATTTTAATATTAGTTTTTGTATATACAAATTAAAAAAGAAAAATAATTATTTTTTTATAAATTTAAAAGTATTTTTTGTTAGCTTAATAAAATATATTAATTTTCCAACCAAATTAATAATAATGATATATTTGTAATTATTCTAATAAGTTAAACTCATTTATATATTTATTTAAAATTTATTGTAATTATTTTGTTAATAACACATCAAAATAAGGTTATTTTATTAAAATATTTCTCAAATAATATATTAGGGATTACGGTAGTAATTTAAATATATTTATATTTATTTGAAATTATTTATAAATTAACGTATAAAAAATTTAAAGAAAAAAAATTATTTTTTGCAAACATAATAGTATTTTTTGGTTAGTTGAATAAATTATATTTATTCTCTAACCAAATTAATATTAGTGGCATTATGTAATTATTCTAGTAAATTAAACCCTTTTATATATTTAAACTGAAATTCGTTGTGGTGTTGACACGTCAGCATGATATTTTTGTTATTAACACGTCAGGGTAAGGTTAGTTTGTTAAAAAGATTCTCAAATAATATATTAGGGATGATCATTTGATGTTAGATTCTAGTATATTAGTATTTTATCTTATATTTGCGATTTAATGTTGTTAGATTCTATAAATTTGATTTAATTTGTTAAAATAACTCAAGTTTTTATTAGTTTCGTCGAAATAATTTAGGTTATAATTAATACTTTACGAATTCTGCCAAATTTTATTAGTTTGCATTTTTTCCGGTAATGAGTGGAAAAATAAAATTTGCAGAGTTTGGAGCTTTTATCACCTTAATATAATAACAGGCACAGCCCATATATATCGATAGGCCCACAAACGCTCGAGGATGAAAAGGCCCACAAACGCTCGAGGATGAATAGGCCCAAAAGCGCTCGAGGATGAAAAGGCCCAAAAATGCTCGAGGATGAAAAGGCCCAAAAGCGCTCGAGGATGAAAAGGCCCAAAAATGCTCGAGGATGTAAAGGCCCAAAAACGCTCGAGGATGAAAAGGCCCAATTTGGTGGGATCTAAGTGTATCGGTAGGCCCATAAATGTTTTATGATTTAATTTCATAAATCCAAGTGTGATATGTTTATTTTACTTTTATTTATGTGTGTTATGCAATTTAATTTTATTTTCGATTATGTACTTTTGCAATTCGGTAGTATTATAGTTGTTATTTTAAAAATTGGAGGATATTAAAGATATTAAAAAATCAATTAACATGATAGTATAGTATTTTGATTCAATTTTAGTTTATTGGCTAATGGGATTATTCGTGGAGTTTAAATTTAAAATTTGGTATTTACTTGTTTTTTGTAGGTCTAACCTCTTTTTCTTTCACATATATGTTTATTTTATTAATTTTAATGTTTTTACTAGTTGTTAATCAACTGGTTTTTTGGATTAGGATGGATAATTCGTAATAATGGTGGTTTCTTCCTTCATGCGGGAATGGGTAAATTTCAAGGAAAACCGACTGTTATCGAATCAGAATTTACAGCATTAATTTGGGCAATACAAGCGGCTTGGTCGTTGGGGTTTAGAAGGTCATCTTTGAAGGCGATAACCTTTCTCTTAATAATGCTATTAACGGGAAGTTTGTCAATTATCGAGTATCCTCATATCTGAAGACAATTCAAGCTTGGATTCCACAGTTTCTTTCAATCAAATTTCAATATCAACGTCGATTATGTAATCAAGTTGCTAACACTTTAGCTTCTTCTTCATTATCTTCTTCTTCAGATTGGAACATTTTTCATTGTTGTCTATCTTTTATCCAATCTGCTGTAAACAATGATTTATCTACTTAATGAAAGTTATGTTGGAAAAAAAAAATTAACTGGTTTTTTTAGATGAGATATCACTTCTAAGACAAAATACTAATGTAAAATTTTATAAAAATGATATGCAAATATTATAATCAATAGCACTTGATTCCAAAAGATTATAAATCATATTTGAATAAATACAGAATTTATAATTTCTAAATCTTTCATTGAATATGCCATTTTTGTCAAACATCTATTGAATATCCTTCAATAAAAGAACATATATTCTAGTATCAAAACGATCCAAACAATTTCTAGCGTTACATGGTTACAATCTAATACACGCTTGTTAACACATACATTCATCATCCCAAGCAGAGATTACGCCACGTATGACTCGCTAGTCTTGACGAGGATTTCCCAGAGCCGTTGGATCTCCGAGAAGACATCGTCAGTAGGAAGTTGAAACCTACAAGAAGGACACGTGTTCTTCTTGCTAAGCCATGGCAATATACACTTCCAGTGAAACAAATGCTGACATGGCATTTCACAAACATCTCTTCCTTCTTCGTTCATCTCTTCCTTGCATATCACGCATTCTACTTCTCCGCCGTTTGAAGCGGCCGAGTTAAACACCTCGACCGCCTTTAACCTCACCACAGCTGCTCTTGACGCCGGAACTTCATAACCTTCTTTCTCTCCTCTTCTATGAAGATGGTTGAAGCCTCCCATAATGTCGACGAATCTTTTGCATCTAACTATGGTTTCTATGTAGGGCATCAAGATTCCGGCATCGCAAGCCCAGAGACCGGAAACGTTATTTAACATGGTGTCAGAGCACATATTACTGAGAATTTCTCGCCAATTATCAGCGGAAGCTTCTAGAACATCTGGATCAAGCTGATGTGTTTCGCATAGAAAGAGAAGGAGCATCACCGCGTCAAGGTCGCGGAGCTTCATGGCTGCTGCGGGGGAGGAGATAGAATGGTGGTTACGGTGGAGAATAAGTGGGTGGAGGAGAGAGAGGAGGTGTGTGGCGATGAGAAGGGTTTTGTGAGAAAGAGAGAGAGAAAGGAGATGACGGAGTGTGAGGGAGAAAAGAGTCGGGGAGGAAAGGACGGCGGCTAGACGGCGGCGATGGTGGTGTGAGAGATGCAGAATGGAGTGAGTGAGATTTCTGAGGTGTGAAGGAGAGAGAGCAGAGAGTGACGTCATGATGATAGTGGTGTTTTCTTCTTCCATTTTGGATCTTGTGCTTACTTCTCTTAAGACTATCACTTTTCCATGAATCTTTGCTTGTATATATGCATCGTCATTGGGAATTTGGTGGTAAGTAATAAAATAATATTGTGATATTTTATGAGGGAAAATACAAAAGGCCAAAAGGGTGTGGTACAAAAGAGATGATTGTCGGCTCTGTTTGTTTGGGTTTTTGATCAAATTGATAGATGTAAATATGATATTGGAGAATAAAGGTGTGAAAGCAAAGAATGAAGAAAAGTTGGCAAAAGCTTAAAACTTTAGCAACTGTTGGTGCTAGACATAATTAGCTTCCATACTTTATGCAATTAAAAAGTGTTTCGTTACACTTAACAAATCTTGGAAATAGGTTATTTTTCTTTTTCTATCGTTTGTTAATATTTACTTAGTGATCTTAGCATCCACAGTCTGAATTCAATCTTTTAAACATCTCCCATAATTCATGAGTTTGATCATGTGAAGCTAGTGGGACCAGACAAGACTCTGTGGAGTAGAGTAAGAATTTGGATAGGAATCTATTTATCCAAATGGAATTTGTCC
Source organism: Pugionium cornutum (assembly GCA_018901935.1). Classification (NCBI taxonomy): domain Eukaryota; kingdom Viridiplantae; phylum Streptophyta; class Magnoliopsida; order Brassicales; family Brassicaceae; genus Pugionium; species Pugionium cornutum. The sequence continues at coordinate 11,494,144 of CM032158.1, read as the reverse complement.
ACTTTCAAACACACAAATCACAAACCGATATACCTAAAACCCCATCATTCATACAAGCAATCTGATTAGATTATTTAGCAAACTCAAGTTGTTGTTTGGGACAAAGAGATCTTTCTCTTGGTGTATGGTCAAACAAAAGCAACACAACAAGAAGAAAATGGTCAAAAGTCGAAAAAACCATGAGAAGATATCAAGAACAAATGGTTTGGCTAAACCCATTGCTTCTACTTTTTAACATTTGACTTCAAGAAACAGTGTTGAAAGGTAAATAATTGGCATAACACGAGTCTCTATGCATTTGTCCCGGTGTGTTGTCTACAGACTCTCATGTCTCTCAAATCCCTAAACACGATTTCGATGGACATACAAAAGGTCTTGAAGACTGTTTTGACATTATTACCATTCAATCCAAAAAAACTTATCAACCCAACACAAAAATTGTCAGCAGTATGATTATGATTCCATAGCTCATTGATGATCATACTAGATGTGACCAAAAATAGATAAGATCATAGCAACATCTTGATGACCATAATAAACATATCAAAAGGACTTTCACTTCCCCTCCAAGTCATTAAGTCTAGAAAACAATGGATTAGAATAATCGGATCTTCTACATTTTGTGAAAGGATATGATAACAAGATGCTTCAATTACAAGTAAATAAGAATAAGACCCATATGAGAAAAGCAAATGAACTATAAAAAAACTCATAATATTATTCTAATGTGCTGGATTTCTTTGGCCCTAGTGAAAAGTGTGCCCCACCAAGCCTTTATGGTACAAACTACAAAGTCATTCACTTTTTCAAAAGCATGATGGATCATATCACCACATGGGCATCCAAGGATAACAACTTAAGTCAAGATACTAGAAAGAAGAGAGACAAACATCACATGGTTGACATCTGCTTATCTGAGACTTTCTGCTCCTACGTAGGCAATCGGATTTGTTATTTGTGAACCTCAAACTGAACCAGAGAAAAGAGAGAACAATGTTAACTTCAGCATCATGAAGAGATAGAAACTTTGAACAATCAAATTGACCTAGACATCGCAAGAGGAAAGACACAATAAATGAGCTCCGGATATCTTACCATTGAAATACACCATGAGAATGGAAAGGGAACTAAGAAACTACTGCAGAACTTGCAACGTAATTTGTTGGTTGAGAAGGAAGCTCCTGTTCTTTGTAATGTACGCATTCATTGCCTGGGTCTCTGATGTGAAACGCACCAATGCCACCCTCTTGGAACTTCCGAGTCCTTGACTGCATCGTAAAACAATTTCATGTCCTTACTTATTTAGTAATTCAGAAGTCCACAACAAAATTATAGCGCACACAGATCTCTAAATATAGTGAAACAAGCCAGATGACAAGAAGTCACATGTTATTATGCTCGGAAAAAGGTATTACAATCCGGAGAGGGGTGCTATCACTCCTCTTATTATGCTCGGAGAAAGGGTGCATTATTCATCTTTCATTTTCACTAATAATTTAAAAATATATTTCTTATTATAGCCAAAGATCTGATTAAACCAAAAAGTAAAGAGATTAATTAAACAGGAGAGCACTGCGTTTGCAAGACTGTAGGTCCAACTAACGCCTAATCTAATCAAATGCGGATCACACCAAGGCCAAAAAAGGGTACTGATACACATAGAAATTAGTAAACAAATAATTACTCACACTGTGAGTAACTGGATGGATCCGGGATAATATAGGCAGCCAGATAAGAATCTATCAATGTCTTCAATAATAGCATTCACCGGAAGCCCATGTAATGCAACCTTAACAATATGAGATCTTATCAAATATTAGCTGATATCGATCAATATCTCAGACCAGTTGTCAGAGAGTAAGATCTTGATAATACGATAAGGTGTGAAAGAAAGTTTAGCTTACCACATTCCCCCCATAAGGGACAATGGGATCCCACTGAGAACGAGTAGCCTAATCATAAACAAGGAATCAACTACAAATAAAATAGTCAGATACACTTAAGTATGGACTCTATAAATTGTAAAAGGATTACCCTTTCTAATCTATATATCTTTCCTTTCATTGCTATTGCCCGCAGTGCGCTATCATATGAGGAAATAGACGGGAATTGCACGTAACTGAAACAGAAATATTGTTGAGATGAAAGATTGAAATGTGTTAGTTTGAAATTAATTTTCTTTTTTTTCATATTTTGTAACGGGGAGCAATAACTAAGCTAAGACTTACACTGCTGCGGGATTTAAGTTTCCACCACGCATATAGCTGAACTTGAGATCATCTGATGTCACATTACAGCCCTCAAGTATGTTTAAAACATCCGTCTTCAGAGTGTGTTTTGAGAAGCCTGAAAATTTCCCATAAATCTTTCCTGAAAGAACATAAATACGATTACGGACTATCAGATACAAAACACAAATCGTTTCTCATTGCGCATTCCAAGACTAAAGAAGACAAGTGTGGTGCATACTTCATAATGAGCTTAACTCCCAAACCCATACCAATTCAGAATCCTTCGACGCTCTATATCAATCAAAATAACCAATAGTTTCTTTTTCATATAAAATTTCGAAAAGAACCTCTAGGGGTAAACTCAAAAACCGATATTTACTGTATAATTAGCTTCAGATATATTCGCTCGAAGCAAATAAAACCCTGCAGTCTGCGATATTGCCCCCACAAATTGAAGAAATACTCGCAAACCAACACTACAGATTCACAAATAGAAACAAAACCTTCTCTAGGAGGCCTATTAAATCCTTCAACCGGAGAACCTTCCGGAGAAGGCGGTACCGGAGAGGAAGGAGGCTGCTCTGTGGCGGAAGATAGACATTTCCTCAAATTCTGAAGACATGGAAGAGAGGTGCGACTAATAACCGGATCCGACGGTCGGAGGCCCAAAGTCGATCTGATTGCGGTACGGATGATACTCATCTTTCACCGGGAAATGATAGGGTTTTTCTCTATAGTCTCCGTGACGAAGACGACGACACTCGAAACTCTCACAAACTAAACGGGCGTTTACCGTAGGGCCCACCTGAATGGGCTAATTTACTCATTTAAAGTCTGATTTACGTCGTTTAGCCCAATTAAGATGCGAACCGGGCCAGGCTTTGATCCCATTGTAGAGTCTGTAAATGCGAATTCGGAATCCATTGATATGGATAACTTGTCGTTTCTGGTCCATCACCTCACATGTTGATTTCACTATATCAGGTAACAGGTACAAATTTACATAAACAATATCGTTTACAAAAATTTTATCCCTTAAAAATAATGTATTAATTATGTTTGTTTCACATGGATCGAATTCTGTACATTTCCTTGATGGGGAAAATATTCAAAGATTCTCTGAATAACTTTCCTGTATTTTCAATTCATTTTAACGGGAAAGTATTTGTGAAACAAAACAAAATAATAACGTCGACAGCAGGATTCGAACCTGCGCGGGCAAAGCCCAATTGATTTCGAGTCAATCTCCTTAACCACTCGGACATATCGACTTATTGAGCAATCTCTTATCAATTCAATATTTATCACAACATTTCTCAAGATCAAACACACAGTCTACTTTACTGTTCTTCCCAATGTCACCAAAACCGGTTTCTTGTACACTTTTAGCGGTCAAGAATCATGGCAGGCTCCTCCAAATTACTTTAAACACAAGTTTGTTACTACCATCGTATTAATAAAAATCAAGAATGCAAAAACTTCTATGTTTCTTCTCTCTGTCGCTTATTACAGACTATTTTTGAAACCAGTGGCGAAAAGTGTAAGCAATGCGGATTTTATGAGCAAGGCAATTTCGTATCTGACAAGGAGCTTGATAAATGTGAGCTTTGTCCTTCTGATTTCTCTGCTACCCAAATCAACAAGCATTCTCAAGAAAAGAAATCTACTCTTGTCTACAAACTGACTTCAGCGTTTGTGTATCCTGTCAAAGACACAAATAGATATGATGATCAGACGTAACATATATGAACAGAAATGCAATAATGTGTGTAGTGTCTTCTAAAGCAATGACGTGTGCTAGTCCGCAAGAGGAAGGAGATAAAGGGATAACAATTGCCGTGGAGATCGTTGCAGGCGTTTTCATGTTCAAGCACTCGCAATGAAGTAGCAGCAAGATCAAGCTCGGATATGAACTATTCGAGGAAAATGATGAATTTGAAGATGATTTGCAGCCTATATTAGGGATGAGGATTTACAGTAGGAAATCTCTGTTTTTGGCCATCTGGTTTTTGGTATAAGCTTATCTCCCAACAGTTAAGAAAACAGGCAAAATAATGGTTACGGTACTCATTGGATTCCACAAGTGAATTGAAGAAATATGTATTACCAAGAAAAGAACTAAATTGATACTGCCTTAGGGTTTATCTTGACTGTTGGCCTGCCTTAGAAGTTCTGATTGCACGGTTGAAGTTATCTAGTTCTTTGGAATCAGAGCCGTATTTCGTCTTAATGGTGTCGACGCAGCAGCTGCAACGTAAAAAGATAATAAACAGTGTTATCTCACATTTATGTTTTCCACATTGTTCTATCCCCAGCCAGAAAATGAGTTATAGGATCGATCATCTGGCTAATGTTAGCAAGTTGATATCATCTGAATCTAAAAGATTAGCACTCAATGTAAGAGCTTTTGAAAGAGATGAATTATAAGCTCTTGAAAGGGAAAAGGATACGACCAAAGAGAAGCATTGATGTTACCTGCAAGCTTCCTTGTTGAATTTCTTTTCTTCAATACCGTAGAGTGACTGGAAAACCTCGGGCTCAACCCGGCAGAAATATGGACGATCTGAACTCAAGAAAGGAAGAAAACGTTCAAGGTAATATTAAATTTTTAGTTTCACAACGAGATTTGGGTACAAACGTTTAGCATATAAAGTTTCAGACTTTCAGTCATCAGATGTTATCAGGGAGACCCATTTGATAGCTAATATACCAGGATATATCGAGCATTTGCGAGTAGCTTTGTTGTAGTTTATGCACCATCCATCATTTCCGATCATGCTTCGATACAGCTGGATTAGGCATAAGATAATGAAACTATTACCACTGACAGGATTTCGTCGAACAAGTGGTCGGTGAAAACAAACAGACCTCAACATCATCAGGGTTCTCGAAGATTTCGTCAGGGGTTGCGAAAGCAAAATCCTTCGCAAGCTTACAACAAGCTCCACAACTTTCGACGCACTGCCAAGTCAATTCCTTCGTTGTTTTGCCGGAGAAACCACCGTGACTCGTCGTCGGCCGTCTATTCTCCCGCTTAGTTTTTTTTGCTTGAAATTGTGAAACTTGGGACCGCCTCGTGGCAGAGATAATCGCCGTGCTCAATGGTACCGTCGATAGCGGAAGAGAAAGAAACATTTTCGGCACAAAAGAAAAAGTGTCTTCAAGATAAGAGCCCAAATTGTGATAACGTCAAAAGACCAAAAATTTTTTGATGATGGGTAAAAACGAGAAGCTTTAAAAGTACAATTTTTCTCTCAGAAAATAAGCAAACTCCCCAAGGCGAGGTAAAATAATAAAATCGAACCTAAAAAAAAACAGAGGAAGTCATTAGAGATGAGTCTTCAGACACAAAAAATCCATCACAAATCTTATAAAAATGAAGTTTCATCTAATGGTCGACGAATTTCACTCTATGCTGATGGTCTCATGGACTGGTTCGTTCGTCTCTGGGACTGTGGCCATGTCCATTGGTTGCATCGCCAATTCACCATTATCTTGACCTTTTGGCCTTTGACAGTTGTTCTCAAGCATTGCGCTATCTTTATTAGGACTTGGGCTATGGTTTCTATCTTTGAGTGGAGGAGAGTTATGGACCCTTGGTTTAGGACTTCTACTTCTAGTAGCTGGTTCAGGAGTCCGTTCCTTTTCAGTCCTAACCGGAAATCTTGAGCGACTACGAAACAGATTGAGAAGAAGAATAAAAGAATTAAACTAGCGTTTTAAATAAGTGGAATTTAACAGTTTGATAATGTGTTGGAATACAAACCTGTTGCTTCGGCTTCGACTACGGTTTATTCTACGACGAGGAGGAGACCGAGACCTAACTGGTGATCTCGAGTAAATATGGTCGCGACTGAATAAAAAAGAGCAATCAGAAGATAAAGAAACAAAACAAGACATTGTCTTATGGGTGAAAGGTGTGTACTCGAGCTTCTTGGGACTGTTCTTGCAATTTCTCTCTATGTGGCCTCTATCGCCACATCGATAGCATTTGTTCTTCCAGTCACTAGCAATGCAATCTCTAGCCCAGTGTCCAACAACACCGCAGTTGAAGCAACGTTTACTTGCATGAGGAGGTCCTCTGTTTGAAGATATTTCCCGGGAACCAGAACCACGCGGTATCTGTAAAACAAGGTAAAAAACACATTTTTAACTTTTCATAATTGTTACATATGCGAGTTATATGGTAGTAGGATTCCAAGTAGTACCCCTTTTGTAAATTCCACAACAATACGACTTCCATCAAAGTCTCTTCCATCTAAGCGGTACCTTGCATCATAAGCATCTCGGGGATCACTAAAATCCTGTCCTCAAAAGGTGGAAAACAGAGAAAACTCTTAGGAAAGAGACATCCATTGGGATTGCAGTTACATTGGAAAAATAAAGAGAATATGTTTGGGTTATGAAATGGAATAACTTACGACAAAGGCATAGTTACGCTTCATATCCACATCACGTACTCTGAGGAAATTGTTTGGCAGAAACAGTAAGGCCATCATCATCATCATCATCATCATCAATACTTTCTAAGTAGTTCTACTTCACCATCACAGTCGAACAAAACACCAGATTTGAGATTTTGTGGCCAGTTTCACCAATTAAACACAGCAACAACACACAACAAACAGAGAACCGCCAAAGCCCACTTATACACCATTCAAGAGACCTCTCATCAAGGAGACCTCCATATCAGGAAAATAGCCAAGAATACCTTCAACAACATCATTCAGGTTAAGAAATATACAGTTTTGACCGCCTACATAATCTACCCGTTTGGTTTCAATCCTGGAAATGTTTTCTAATAATAACGTATTGATTTCATGAAGTTCAAGTATCCGTAGCTTTATATATAGTCTTGAGATGAAGAAGAAAAACAGAAAAAACTACCTTCCATATTTGCTAAACAGTCGTTCAACATCACGTGTCCGTGTTCTGGATGAAAGGTGGCCAACATATAGACGTGTACGTCCGTGACTATCTTCATAACGGGGCATCTTTAAGAAAAGCACAAATCTTTTAGTTGATCATGAGACAATGACCAACTGAAATTATAGTAAAAAGAATCCAATTTAAAAACTCCACTCTTCTTAACTGATAGCAAATGATATATGAACTGTTAATTGTTCACACTTGTGAAAAGCAAAATTTTGAGCAAACATTTTATCGAAACGAGAAAGAAGAAAAGAAGATAAATCAGAAACAATCGCAAGAAAAAAACTTGTACCGCAATCCACAAATCAATGAAATTCAGAGACGAAAAGGGGACTTATTTACTCGACGAATTGGAAAGCAACAGAAACTCCCCCAAAGAATTCTCTGATTTTCATCATTAAGATCACCAAAAAGCAAAGGAATTCAAGAGAACTCTAACCGATCCCAAGTTCGATAGAATCGAAATCATACCTTCAGATCCGAGAAGTTGCCGACCGCTTTGACCTTCCTTTACTTCTTTCTCCTATCGCTTCAAACAGAAATAGCAGATACATCGAAGCGTAAAAATGAAGAAGAAAATATCTAACGGTCAGGATTCACTTGTTCCAAAGCGACGGCAAAGATCCTTTTTGGCGCAAGACTTCATACGTGTATTAACCAACTAACTTTACACTATCAGACTAAAAGTCCAACTAACTCGTTACTTGTGACCTATTTCGTTAACGGTTCATTCAATTTCTAAGAAGAGCCTGATGGCTCCACACCTGCAGCTGGCTTGATGGATCTCGCGTTTTGCATTACAACCTCGTGTAGTCCGTTTTTCTTAGCGATGTCAAGAGCTCTACTCACTTCACCATACTGTTCTGAACAATCTGCATAGAAAACAAGAACGGTTTTAAACCTTTCAAACAACAATAACTTAATAGATTGCAATCTGCAAAGAAAGATACTGACTCACTTTTAAAGAACACTACCATAAAAGATTGCAATCTACAAGAAAACACAAGAAAGATTATAACTTTGAAACAACCATCCAACACTAAAGTCAAGTCAATCAGTTGTGCCAAGCGCGTCGTTTTGGAAGAAACAAATGTAAATGAGAGTTCTGGATTTGCTTCCATTAACACATTAAGAACTTCTGCAACAATAGCAAATTTTAATCCTCATATAAACATTAGTCCATAATCTATTAGGATTCATGCAAAATTAGCAATTTGCTCGCTGTTAGCTTAGGTTTCATTCTTCACCAAAAATGTGCAAATTGTTAAATGTGTGCTCATTGACTTGATAGAGTAAGATAAGATTCACATAAATATATCCAAGAAAATCTCAATGAAAATCACAACCTAGAAACTATGAAAATCACTACCTTAGACATTATAAAAAATCCAATAATTTATTGTCAGTTGAAATTAACATATGAAGAAAATAAAAAATGAGTCTCCATTACTGGTAGAGATGGTTTCTTCAATTCACAGGAAAAAGATAAATCATGAAAAATAACTGCTCCATAGTAAAAAAAAACGATAGCTCGCATCAAAAGGTCGTGGGTTCGACCCCCACTGTGGTCGTCTAAAGGTCGTGGGTTCGCATCAAAAGGTCGTGGTCGTATTTAGAATCAAGTTCTCACAAAGACCGCATAGCGCAGTGGATTAGCGCGTTTGACTTCGGATCAAAAGGTCGTGGGTTCGACTCCCACTGTGGTCGTCTAATTTCCAAAACAGATATTTCCTTTTATCACAATGTGAACCAAAAATTCACTTGCTCCTGTCCTTTCTCTTTCCTGAATAAAGTTCAAATTTTGGAAAAAAAATGGTTTCTAAATTGGATAGTCAAATAAGTATATAAAAGCCATTGATTATGAGTATTAAATTGGATTATAAAGGACATCTTATAAACTTAATTTCTACACATCCACATTTTACAACTTCAACCAACCATGTTCGTCTAATTTATGTTCGATGAATCCATAAAATCACAGCTGAACATATTAACTCAGTTGGTCTTCATTTCATTTTGTCTTAAACTAAATCATTATAAAAACAAAATTTACTAAGAAATCCACACAACAACAAAAAACCGAAGAATGGTTCAATAATTATGAATTAATGATCTGGGAGAGAGACAAATTTGATTGTTTGATAACAAAACTTGAGTGAAAAATGGAGAATACATAAGTCGATAATCAAAGCTGATCATTTCTAGTAGAAAGAATGGAGAACAAAACTACACTTTGATAGCATACTTCCTCAGTGGAAAATACATCTCTTTCTTCTTCTCACGCTCTGTCTTCAATGAGGACTGCAATAAAATGAACCCATACAATATAAGTTATCAACATCTTCATCCAATGGAAAAGATTTAACTTTCCAAAATCATATATATAAAAAGATCAGACGATACTAAATCATCTACCAAATGTTGGAAACAGATAAAAGTTCAACATACATATGAATCAACAAAAATGGGAGTAACATTAAAACTGACAATAGTAATGAGGGTTTAGACCTGATGCTTGGTGAGACGTCTACGGATAGCTCGTGTTTTCTTGGGGCGGAGATCAAGAGGCAAGAATTTCTTGTTCTTGTATGCCTCTCTCAATGCAGATTTCTGTTTCTGGGAGATCACTGTCAACACCTGAGCAATGGATTTCCTGACAACCTTGCTGGAGATTGAAAAACCAAAAGTGAACACACAAGTACGAGGCCCAAACTTGATTGATTTAATAAACAATGTCAAATCAGTAGCTATACATTCTATATATCATGTTAAGGAATCCGAATGATGATAGAGAACCATATTTTCACTCATGCCAAAATTCCATAATTTCTACATTATACGTTAGACATTTGAGGTACAATTCTACTACTCTATATCGAAATGACAAGTCTCATAAGCATAAAGTAAAACTAATCCCAAACGCTAAATTCATACAAAATGTGGACACACATTTCCTTTACACCTGTTATGCGTATATGTAGATTAAATACTTACATTTTGGAGAGCTTGTTGGGTGCACCACCGGTGACTTTAGCGACGCGGAGGAGGGCGAGCTCAGCCTTGAAATCCTTCAACTGGTTCTGAAGATCAGTCTTAGATTTATCTCTAAGCTCGTGGACCTTAATCCTCGCTAGCCAATATTACGTAGTTGAACAATCATAGAAACAATTAATGATATGTCAAGACAAATTAAAAAAAAATGATTATAAAAAGATCTGTTCTTCTTCATACCCATCGTGAGCCTGCTGGTTTTGAGCTTTTGTGCAGGTGCTTAATCGTTTCTGGCTCCAAGAGACGGAAACCCTAATTGAGAGGAAGGAAGAAACTTATACCATGTCTCTGTACAAAACCCTCAAAATCTGCTGACAATTATAATGGGCCGTAAAAAGCCCAATAGTTAACTTCATGAATCATCGGCCTAAAGAAAATGACCAAAAGAGAAAAAGTGAGAATAGTGAAAGCAAACGGGAATAAATTCGTCAATAGCCCACAAAAGCATCTGATTCTGATTTTTTTAGTTTCGGTGTGATGTGAGAATTAGATTCGAAACGATCAATAAGGGTTGGCAAAAAAGAGTCTTTTTATGTTCTAAGTTCGTTTTCTTATCTCATACAGAATTCTTAACATTTGACTCATAGTTTTTTTTGGATTGGAGACATAAGCAGTGAAATAATGATTTTCTAACCGGATGCTTTGTTTTCTAAATGTAAAAGTGCGAACCCATGTTGCATTTATCTGTCGATTGTCGAAAACCACCATCCATTCGAAATTTCGAATCAAAATTATCCCACACGGTTTCTAACAATCTATAACACATTGGTTTAATAAGAATCCGAATAATCAAAAATATATCTTTTCTAAAGTCGGTTCCATCAATGAAAAAAGATATCTTAAATTGATTTATATGTGACTACAGAACCTCTCCACAAGTTTCACTGCACAAACAACAACTAAAAGGATTTGTCTTAAAATTCATAAAGGGATCAAAAATGTTATGTGCCTCTCACGCATCAACAACAACCATTTACTCTACCATGGACCAAACCTCACAACCTTCTTCTTCAGACACTGTCCGGCTCGGTGGTCGAGCCATCGACCGTCATAACCCAATCATACGTGATGGTCGGAGACTCACTCCTCCACCTTCACCAAACCCTGACTACTCATCTTCTTCTTCTACTTCTCAAACTCCTCTTAAGACTAGATTAGGTCTAGAGAGTAGTGAGCAAAAACGTGTTGCAAAGAAGAAGAGCAAGAAAGGTGACTGCGATCGTGGTAAGTCACGGATTGGTTGTTTTAGCAGTGACACTCCTCAGGATTCTTCAAGGTACTTGCTGAGCAACCCGGTTTTCTTTGACGGGTTTGTGGATTCCGACCCAATACCACTACATATTGAACCAGAGATAACAACAGCTCATGCTTTGGATAACATCCACGACGATCGACTAATAATAAACGCCTCGAAGTGTCTTTCATCTTCTCCTTCTTTCGTGGAGAAGAAGCAACCCGATTTTTTTGACGGGTTTTTGGATTATGACCCGATTCTGTCTCCGGATAATCCTTTTTCTGAACCTACAAAAGCCTCTCCAACAGCATCTCAGAGCTCACTTGAAGATAACGATGTTTCCTCTCCAGATTTCAAATTCTCTCCTCAACAAGCTCCACCACCTCCGCCGCCGCCGTCTCCGCCACCACCTGAGAAGAACTCATCATCCGATCAAGTAAATTAACCACTGATTTTTTTAAATCATGAATTTGCATGAAATCAAACTTAAAAACATTTCTTTCTTTTATTTAAAGGTGGTTGTTTTGAGAGTGTCACTTCACTGCAAAGGCTGTGCAGGCAAAGTTAAGAAACATCTTTCGAAATTGAAAGGTAAATTAACAACAAAATTCTTTCTTTTCAGGGGTATTCTGTTTGTAGTGAACTGATCAAATTCTTAAGGCTCAGTTGTGAAAATTTTAAATACTCTGTTTTTGGTGCTTTGATGTAGGAGTGACGTCGTTTAACATAGACTTTCCTGCGAAGAGGGTTACCGTGACGGGAGACGTAACGCCTTTAACTGTATTGGCGAGTATATCCAAAGTTAAAAACGCACAGTTTTGGCCAGAGATCATCCAGAAGTAATCAATCTCTCTTCTTCTATGTCGCTATGTTTATCTTTGAAGACAAAAGTTGTGAGAAATTTTATTCCCTTCCGTGTATTAATTTCTCAAAGAAATGTTTCCTAATTAAACAACCATTTGCATCGGTTTAGATTCGTATAAGATGAAAAAGCTAAATATTGAACCTTGCCATTCGACGATTATTACTTTGATGATAAGAGTCCAAAACATTGTAAGCATTTCAACAAAACTGAACAGTCAGTTTACCGATTCTTTGCAAAAAGTTTGTTAGTATTGAGCACATTAGCATCAAAATAGTTTTTATAAGGATGGTTTTCTGGAACCAATCTTCGAAACTCCTCGAATTGCTTCTCTGCTTCGTCTTTCTTCTTCATCAATGTATAAATCAGACCTTGGCATAGATATGGCCTAAAATCACTAGGCTCATCCTTTACCAACTCTTTATAAACCTTAAGTGCTTCAATTGGATTCCCTTCTATAACCCTAATCTGTGCAATCAAAAGCATGAAATCTCGAACATCTTTCTTCTTATCCTCCTCCTTGCATTTCTCCATTGCCTCGCTGATTCTACTCTCGAGCTCTGTTAATTTAGCTTGAGAATCAGAGTACGCCATTACCAATCCGTGATAAGCTTCTACACGAAAAGGATCCTTAGCTAATATCTCTTCGAATCCTTTGGTCGCCGAATCGAAATCTCCGCCGTAGGTTTGCACCTGAGCCTTTAGAATTTGCCATTCTTGTTCTTCGGGATTGATTTCGATCAGACGGTTTAGAATCTCTAACGCCTGCTCGAGATTCTTGCTCTCGAATTTGATTTTCATCAATGACTGAAGAGCTTCAACGTCGTTTGGAAGGCTAGCAAGATGTTTTTCGAGCGCTGCTTCTTTCTCTTGTCGTAACGAGATCTCGTCCTTCTCGCCGGATTCTTCGGCCGTGGATGTCGGAGGAGGAGGCACGACGGGAGTTGCAGTGACAGGTTTGACGGCTAGGTGGAGGGAAGCGGATAACAAAACGGCAGCTGTGGTGACAGTAACGCAGGTGGTTTTGAGTAAAGACGGTTTAGGGCTCGATGATGAAGAAGCTCTGATGGCGCGAAACTGAGGAGGCTTCTGTAAAATTTGGTGAGAAATAGGTTTAGGTTGAAATCTACGGGGAGCGTTGAGCCGGAGATGTAATGTGCGGTCACAGTAGTGAAACTTGGCCAAAGACGCCATAGTTGACTACTCGGATAAAAACCCTAACTACGGCGATGAGATTTGGGATAGAAGTAGATACCAAGGCAGATTCTATTTACCTGACAGAATAAAACGTCGTCATTTCATTTTGGGCTTTGACTAATTATTTGGAGCATTTTATAGGATTATTGGGCTGAATACAATCATACTTTTGTAGGATTATTTGAATTGAGGGACTCTTTGTATTATTTGTTCCACACTTTAATGTATTGTTTTAAATATTAGCGTTTTTCGTTTATCCTGCGATCAGATGCTATGATTAGACGTTGTAATATTGTTGTTCGTTTGATTGTCGCAGGTTGTCGTCGTAGGTTGTCTCGCAATTGTTTGATCGCAAACGCTATAATTTCGCAGCGATTAAAATTTTTGACCGCAGTTTTTGCAGTCGACCACATCGTTTGATCACAGTAACTTGCGACGGTCAAACGAACAACGTTTAGCCGTATGACGCAACCGGAGGTTCCTGCGAATACGAAACGAACAGCGCTATTATATTATACAACTCGTAAGTGAAAGAATATCCTTAACCATCATGGTAGCCAGTGTAAATATCTATTTCACCGTTTATACACAGATTAAGGATTCTCTAAATAAAATATAATTTATAATCTATACAAAATTAACTCAATAAAAATAGCCAAACCAAAATTTGAATTAATTTTATATTGACAACCGAGAATATCATTATAGTAATATTTAATAAGGGCACAATGCCACCATCTTTGCAATATTTTAGAAGCAAATTTGTCTTAGTGTGTATGAAATGAAATATCCTATATCACGAAAAAAATCATCATTTAAAAGAATCGATATCATCATCACTCAATTAATATCAATTCAAAGAAAAGAAAATCTCATTTTTTTTATTCAAAAATTGGATGTTAATTTAAGCAGTCATTTTCGATTGTAAACCTAATTGTCGTGACATCTAAAATATTATTCCTCTTTATGTCCTCTAAAAACAACAAAAAAAACAAGAACCCATCATTTTTGTTGATTTGTTCATTGAAACTCCTTATACACGTGAACTTGTGGCTGCAGAATTTTTAATTGGATTCCTTCACATTAATGATTACACGCCGAGATTGACCAAAAATTAGATGTTAACGTTATAGAAGAAATTAAGTATGTGCGAAGGTTACGCAAATAAACTGGACCGTTGGAAACTTTTAAACATAACTATAAAACGTGTAATGACATAAATGAAACTGCATGCCAAAGAGCTTGGAACTACATGTCATTACGTTTTCCATTGGTATTTCCTAACTACTTTGTCGTCTTAGGCATTTCGTTTTCTTGTTTGCTCTTTTTCTCTTTGTGTTGTTGACATTTTGCCTTCTTGTTTGGTTTTCAAATTAAACAATTCGTTTTGCAAACCCGGAATAAAAAAGAGGTACCAAATTCGAATCTATTTTGAAGAAACAAGAATGATTGACTTTCACGTTTAGGTACTTGTTTGTCCTTTAAAATCTGGTAAGCGGTGTAGAGGAAATAAAACAAAATGGCAAACCTCTGCTGTAAAATATGTAGTGAAAAGAAAAAAAACATCTTGTAATGTAGAAGTCGGGCTATGGTAAAAAGAGACTCATACTGAATCTGTAACAATTAATTTGAGTTAAAATAAATAATTTTATGAAAGAAGTGAAAAACATATCAATCTGAGTTAAAAGCTTAGATTCGCCATCTTTTGTACTGGTGACTTGATTTGATTGTGTGCATTATTGCGTCCTCGATTAGTACGAGCCATAGTAATATATAATTAAGAATGGACCAGTCCGGGTCGGTCCAATGAACGAAAAGTCAATATGTAAAGAAGAGAGTGTCTTCAGACTCGTCACCAAACAGACTAAACTAATTAAGACAATAAAAAAAAAAGGCATTATCATGAGGGAAAGCAGTCATGACCAAATCCTAACACGCAAACCTATGTAATGACGCAGAACATTCCACATGCCTTGCACGTGATAATTCCACCATTCCATGTATGTCCAAACTTTTTCTTCCCAGCTCTGGTTTTTCTTCGTTATTAAACATGACACTAGCTATAGTTAATGATGAAGTTCACAAATTTAAGCAGCTACGACAGATGTTGTTCGTTTGTCTGCCGCCGATGGTTACGGCTGCGGTTGATCGTAAATTTTTAGTCGTACCGCTGTTTTAATCAGCGGTCGAAAAAATTACGACGCAAGACGCAACGTCTGATCGCTGCGTCTGCTACAGGTACATTCGGTAGCTAAACAAACAACAATCTGTCGCAGACACAACCAGAGCCGGGTCTGGGCCCAAGCAAAGCAAACCCGTGCTTGCGGCCCTCAATATTAATATAAACAAATCAGCCCTTATTTCAAAAGTACTCTTAGTAAAATGGTAAATAAAAGTAAACTGTTTTCTTGAGTTCTTCAGTTCGAATCCTTCTAACAACAAAAAATTTTAAAAATTAGAACGGTCCAATTTTTTTGTAGTATAAAACGGCCCATTTTTTTTGCTTGCGGCCCTATTAAATTTAGGGTCGGCTCTGGACGCAACTGCAAGTTTCTACGACTGCCAAACGAACATGACCATTATATAATAAACAAGTAGTAAAGTATATTTAATATCTTGGTCAAAAATAATAATTTTCTAAAATTAAAAATATATGTTATATCAATGTAAGATGTTGATAAATCATCTACTACATAGGTAAATGCAGACGAAATCTTAGTATACAAATTATAATATTTTCTTTTTTGCTTACATATCTTATATTTTTCTACAACATATATAAAGAACAAAAACTGAAATTCAACTATGTGAAATAAATACACAGAATAAAATATAACATCGAGTCATACGGAAATACGAATAGATAAAAGACAATTTTATTCTATTACAATCATCAATGTTAGACCATAAAATGGTCACGATCTTATTTGAAATATGTGAATAAATAATATCGTAGAGAAAAGAAGTACAACCACCTTAATTTTTGAATTACGATGGAAAAGAGAGTTTCTCATTGGTGAACTTATTCATCCCCTAATGAAAATTCTAATACATTTGTTATAGAATTGGTACATATACGTACGTGCCTATATTATAAAGTAAGGTTGGTGTCGTGATCTTAGATTTTAGTTCGTGAAAGCAAATCTCGGATTCTTCGAGCTGTCTCTTTCTCGGTCGGTATTTCTTCTCTTCTTCTTTCGTATGACTCGAAGAACTCTTTGTTCGCTTTCTCTAGCTCCTTCCACACTGCCAAATTAATTATTAATCTCCCTTTCCTTATCTTATATATTCATAAAGATAACACTAGTTTTATATATCTGTGTACCTGTAGAAGTGATGATAGGCTTGATATTAGCATGCTTGAACAGAGCCTCCATACACTCTTCTTTGCCCATGTTGAATACTATACATTCTTCTATCAAATGATGCACCTGCAGTCAATATGTATATATGATGGTGATCGATCAGCATCGGTTAAGAGATTAAATATAAAGATCAGAGATTTGTTTAACAATTAAGGAAAAGAGAAAGTTAATTAAATCGTACCAAATGGATGTAAGATGCTTGTGAGCTACTGTGATCACCCATGATATATCGAGAGAAATCAGAGAGATGGTGAAGAAGGGGAGAATATATATATATATACAAAACACTACAAGAAACAAGAAAAAACAAACGTATATTAAAATATTAATATAGCAGGAAAAAGAAAGTCAAGAAAATGATATTTTCACTAAATACACAATCACGGGAATCACTTAAAACAGACGGATTTGATTATTTGTGTAATTGATTACCTTTATTCAAATATTCAAATCAGTTTAGATCGAATGTTAGTTTTTCCTTTTGATTAGATTGAAATGTTTGCTTGTGTAATCGCCTCATTGTGTTTGTATACATAATTACAATTACAAGAAAAAAAATGTAAATGGAAAGATCATACTTATAAATTAGAGAAATAATAGGCATGTTCGTTTCGTAGCCGCAGGAACCTGCGGCTGCGTCATGCGGCAAAACGTTGTTCGTTTGACCGACGCAGGTTCCTGCGGTCAAAATTTTTAATCGTTGCAAAATTATAACGTCTGCGATCAAACAATTATGATACAATCTGCGGCGATAATTTGCGACGATCAAACGAACAACAATATTAACCGTATGTTTGTGTACTACTTGTAGCTACTAAGATCAGCTGACTTGGAAAATCAAAACGTGATGGGACCCATTGTCCCACGTGGGCTTATGCTTACGATTGGCTTAGAGGAGATTACAAGAGATTTTACGAAACGGAAATGCATCATTCCTATGCTTACGTGGCAATGACCCCACTGCCCACGTGAAGTAGGTCCCACAATATAGTTAAAAAAAAAACTAAAGTAAATAGATGAAGGTAATCATTGTCGTTTATATTTTTTTTAATATTGCTGTTAATGACTTTTACTATTTAATTACTTTTATTTCAGATTGTCTTGTAGTGCCACGTAATTCACACTATTGATCACTAATTGACATGGTCTTTTGTCAGCAAATTTAAGATGTTTTCGTCCCAACAAACAGTTCACAATATGAATTGTATTGATGAAATAATAAAGCTTCACAATTAGTTGTTTTGCTTGGTGGTGTTTGGTTGACACGTGCCAGTGTTAGACATAAATAGTGTTTTAATCTACTATATATAAAAAAAGAAACGGATAAAAATTATTGAGGTGTCAGTACCATATTTATTTTTAGAAATTTTTAAAAAGAATTTAAAAAAAATTAAAAAAATTTACCATCGTCTAATTCGTTTAAAAAAATATTATGTTACAATATTCTCAATATCATGTTAATAATATCGTATCACATCACTTTAACTCATTATTTAATTTCCTATAAATGTATATATATTACAATAAATGTTCAATATTTGATATTCTATATATGTTTATATATTACAATTGCAACTAAAAAATTACCATTTTTATCATTATGTCAGTTCGTATTTTAGATACGCTATCATTTAATAACACAATAAAAATTTTATAAACATATGATTTCTTAAAACTCCTTATTTTTAAAACACTAACTTACCGTTTTTAATATTTATGATGTTTGCCGTTAGGTGTGTTTGCCATTTAAATCCAAAAATGCACATTTACCATTTAAAATTCCCACCCCATTGATATTTTTAGCATAATTTAAAAACAAATTCAAAATTAAATTATAGAAAACCTTAGATGCACAACTCACTATATAATGCCCATTATTTTATTTCATCGTCACTCAAACACTCTAACCTTATAAATTAGTATACACAGTTTCGTTTTTTTCCATGGGCTTTAGTTACCGATGAAAAATCAGAGTGAAGATTTTAAAATTGTGAAAACAATTTCTCAATAGTATTGAAACTTTTCAGATGGTTGTCGTAGATAAAAAGGTTTTTCTTGAACAATTTAACATCGTTTTATTTTCTTTTCTATATATATTAATTTTATTTCTATTTTATTATTTCTTCAACATTTATTTTTTTCTGCATATATTAATTTTACTTTTATATAATATTAACATTTAAATTAATAATATGAAATAAATAAATAAATTTCCAACTATCTAATTATTTATTAATCAAAAGCCACCAGTAGCTTTTTCAGAAGAGTTAAAGAACAAGTTGAGTATGTGTGTTCTTCCCATATGTTTATTAGATAAAAATGACACCAACTAAGATTTTGATTGCTTGGACTTTGTTTTTAACCTTTAAAACAATCTAATAACATTTATTATTCAATCAGTTTTAAATTTTGAAATGGGTTAATAAAGAAACTTGGAGTTTTTAAATTCTTTTTTTTGTTTGTTCGTATTTTTATTTTATTAAACTTTTTAAAGACTATAAGTTTCTATTGCAACAAAAATCTAAGACTACAACAATTTTTTTATAAACTAAATGTTATTGCAATTAATCTTTAGCTATATCCTAACCAGTCATCCAAATATCTAGCTGAATATGAAATTTGGATATAATTTATAAATGAAATTTTGGAAAATCATGTAGATTGGTTCTAAAATTAAAATTTAACATCTGAATATTCCAAAACCTGACGAAATTGGTTGATTAATGATTAATGGACTAATAATTTGATGTTTAGTTCAATAACTATACTAATTAATAGCACATTAATAAAAGAGCAAATGTCTAAAATAGCACATTTCTAAGTTTTTGTTCCAAAAATAGCATCATTAGTTTAAATTTCCAATAATAGCATAAATTTAAGATTAAAATACATTAAAACTATATTTTAATAGAAAAAATTAAACCCTAAATTGGAAATAATGAACTCAAATACAATATTTTAAGTTTATGTATAATTTATTTAGAATAAATAAGTATTTTCACATAAGTATTTGTGCTATTTTTGGGAATTTAATTTTATGATGCTAGATTTGCAAAAAAAACTTTAAAATATGCTATTTTAGGGTATTACTCTAAAATCAATTGTTTATAAATTAACTATTATTACTACTAATTAATAACTTTCATACAAGGTAATAAAGAACTTATAAGAGGTCTTCTTTATTTAGACACTACGAATAATTTTCAATGGTCAAATCTAAGAAAACATGAAATAATTTGTGAAAGTAGTTATATATGTACATGTTGAATTTAATTGATTTTTGTAGTTGTACGAAACTTAAGATTTGCTCAAATACAAATTTTTATTGAGTGTATATGTACAATAAAGTGCAAAAATAAATGATTAAGCGACTATGGTTTTTTTTGGACAATTGACTAAAATAGCACCATTTCAAGTTTTTGTTCCAAATATAGCACTAGTCATTTTAATTTCCAAAAATAACACAAATTTAATACTAAAATAATTGAAAACTCATTTCTAATGAAAAAAATTTAAATCCTAAATTGGAAAAAGTATTCAAACATTATGTTTTAATTTTATATATATTTTATTTAAGGTAAATAATTATTTTTATATAATAATTTATGTTATTTTGGGAATTTTAGTTTTAGTGTGCTAAATTTAGAAGATAAACTTAAAATGATGTTATTTTGAGATATTATTCTTTTTTCTGTATGCTTTTCTTTTTCGTTTCTTTAAATTATGTGTGATTGACTAAAATTGAGTTGAATTCAGCCAGATTCACAATTCGTCCAACTTTAGCCATCTTTATTGGAAGGGAAATGTAACTATGTTAATATGAATCTATCCAGTTAGTATTGTTCGATCAAAGTTATAATCATCCGAACATGGTTTTTATTGCATATAGTAATCCAAAATGCAATTCTATGGGAAATGTATTCAAAACACTTACATTCATTCCGTTCCATTGTTATTCTACAATTCTTTACATTTTACAATCATAGCAATTAAATCATTTCAAGAAAATATGTGTTCGTCAAAATTAGATGTACTTATGAAATGAGTTCGTTGTACTTAGGAGGTTCCTCACAAATTGGAAACGCTTTTGTTGGATTCTCGAACCTTTTAGGGACCACAAATTTTGGTAGTGGTAGATGTCGAAGAACTCATTAGTTGGTACAAAGTTTCCATCATCAAAAGTTCATAAAATCACTTACACTAAATATAAAATATACATTTTTTTATTACAAATTCATCATCCAGCTGGTACCAGATTCACCAAATGGATGTGAATTCTAAAGTAATTAGATTTATACTCACGCGTAGGGAAAAATCTGCAAATTATATTTTATTAATAAATATAAATTAAATATTTATATAATTTTAAATTTTATTTTAAATTATTTTTAACATTAATTTTTGTATATATAAATTTAAAAAAATAATTATTTTTTATGAATTTAATAATATTTTTTGTTAGTTTAATAAAACATATTAATTGTCTAACTAAATTAATAACAATGACATATATTGTAATTATTCCAATAAGTTAAATTTATTTATATATTTATTTAAAATTTACTATAGTGATGAAACGTCAACATGATATTTTTTTTAATAATACGTCAGAATAAGATTTTATTACTTTGGTTAGTTGAATAAAATATATTTATTCTCTAACCAAATTAATATTAGTAGTATATATTATAATTATTTTAGTAATTTAAACCATTTTATATATTTAATCCGAAATTCGTTGTAGTATTGATATGTTATAATTATATTTTTATTATTAACACGTTAGAGTAATGTTACTTTGTTAAAAAGTTTCCGAAGAGATGTAGTAGAAAGATCGTTCTCTCTAATGGAACTCTAAAAAAGGTTTAATAAACTCAGGCGCTTGGCGACATTTTTACGGGCCTAGACTATTTTCATCACCACCATTTATACTATAGTAAGAGCCCAATAAAGCCCATAAAACAACAGCCCAATTCCGGTGCGACGGCAACATCCAACCGTTAATAGTATGATAGCCTTATCATCTGACGATTTGTAGAAAGACACGTTTGTGATTCGTGTCATGTTTTAGTGTCTAATCAGAATCATTCTACCAGACGTATAAATTATAAACTAAATTAGTCTCTCGTAATTTCATTGCTCTCGTAATTTCATTGCTTACAAGTAATCATCGTTCAATTTCTCACGGTTTGTTATTATTCATTTATAATTTCCATGTAAAAACTTAACTTGTAAAATATCAATTTAATTTATTGAACTACAAAGGTTACTTGACGGTAAAGAAATTTCAACGGGACTATAATATATGTAATTATTAATGTTATATATATATATAAAATATTTAAATACATAACTACAAAATAAATTAAATTATATATAAATAGATTATTTAAATATAATTATATTTAATGAACTAAAAATTTAGCGTATGTTAAAAAAATTATGTCAATATGTAATTTTTATTTATTAAATAGTTAATATAATATACGAATATTTTTTCCCACACAAATCACGAGTGTAAATCTAGTTATTACTTTAACGGGAAAGTCTTACAGCAATATATAAGTTGTGGAATCAACATTATTTGGGTTTACTTTTGTCAATTACACGAATTTATGCGAATAAATCTATTTCTACCCATATTTTTTGGTCTTTTATAAGTTACATAAATTGTGTGTTTTCTTCCGTAAAATACATAAAATTGATAAAATATTTCAATTACAAAAATTTCGTTAATGTTTACACGTTAAATTATTATTAAATCTTGATTTATTTCAAAAATCTAGTTTTAATTTCAAAATAAATTCAAATTAAAACCAGATTTTTGAATTAAAAAAAGATTTATTAGTTATTTAACGCATAAACATTAATAAAATTTATACAATTAGAAAAATTTATGAATTTTGTGTAATTTATTAAAGAAAAATACAATTTATATAGTTAAAAAACTCAAAAATTATATGTAGAAATAAATTTATTCGCATAATTTTGTATAGTTACGAAATTAACCCTACATTATTTTGGTCTCGTTTACATCTATCTTATACACATGTGTTTTGTACATGTCATGGCTCTATGAGACTTATAATTGACATTTTATTCCAACGATACTGACATCTCCTCACATGGGAAGAAATGTTTGTTTTGTAAACAAGAAAATAGAGAGGGAAACTAAAATAATTTAATCTTCAGAAAATCTTATTGGAAGAAAGTTTTATTATGTCAGACATTTTCTTGACACTAAATGCAATGAACCTTTGCTGGTTATTTGGAGAAGATTACATGTAAATTGCAATTACCTTTTCAATATTAAGAGATCGAAGAAGTAAGACTGTTCAGATGCAACAAGTTATGTTTATTATTATTCTGTACCTTTCACATCACATGGACTCATGTATATCTAATGAATAAATATTTGTGGTCAAACCATTTTTTACTACAACTGTCAATTCGGATAATCACCATCTACCTAAACCATTTGTAATTTGTTTTCAGCATCTCTATATAAAGACTCTCTCTCTCTCACTCACTCTCTCTCTTATCCTTCTTGTCTGAATCTGTAACTTAAACATGTCGGAGAGACCAAGCCGTCACCAGAGAAGACCTTCTCAGAGTGTTTTCTCGATTTCCATTGAGGATATCTCTGACATCTCTTTCACAGAAAATCCTCCTTCCTCAACCCCTTCTCAGCCGCCGCGCCACCAGATTCTTCCACCGGGTCCTCCGACAAACCGTACCAACAATGACGACATTGCTAACAAGGATGATCACAAAGGGAAGACCTCTTCTGATTGATTTCGCTTTTTCCTTACTTGTTAATTAAAAGTTTAAGCCTTTTTCTTCTGTCTTTTCTTTTTCACTTAGTTATCAGAATTTTGTCTTTCTTTAATCATCTATGATAATAAATCAATCGTAATTTCGTAATTCGGGTTTCTGGTGGGCGGTGCTGCTAAATGAAGAATACACGAACAAACTTTTGATATTTAGTTCATTTATACCAAAAAATTGGATCAAACAATTGCTAATTATGGCAGAATTTAGCCAAAGATGTAATTAAGAGTTACTTTCTCGTGTAACTGGTAAGAAACTACATTATCTCTTAGAATCTTAATATGGTTGACGTTGACCGAGAGATTTGCGGGTCTTCCATATTGAAAGGCTTTGAAGTACTAAATCAATAATATTTAAAATATCAATGTAACCCAAAAATCAGTTATGATAATCAGTTATACTATATAAATATTTTAAATGATTCAAAGAGTCAAATATACTTATTTGTTGATACAACTTTGGAAAAATGTCATATTTGCATACTACTCTTAAAAACTTGTACCAACTTTCCGAAAGAAAAAGAAAAGAAAAAAAGGTAAAAAGTGTATATATTATATGCCAAAAGATGATATGAGAACGTGTAAGCACGTGGTGAATGAATTGCTCTACAAGAAAATCGGAATCACGTTTTTGTGCGGGCCTATGTTTGTAATGGGCCCAGCCCAGCTAATACTGTTACAGATTGGTTTCGTTATAAACCCGAATAAACCGAAATCCAGACTGCACCGAGACAAAATAAACCGAATGATCCTATTTGATGTCGACTATTTAGACGCCGTGGTGATGATCGGTGATTGCCGGAGCCGTACAACGTAGATGGGTGGATTCTTCGTTATAGATCACCGAGAGAATGAGGCTTCGTTGGTATCCGACGTGGTAATCCATTTTACTTCTCAGTTTCTCCTTATTCGTTTGATTTGATTGGAGTTGAACACTATTCCCGGGAACATCAACTGGATATTACACTTTAGTTGATAAATGTCGAGAGCTATTAGATGATGAGCGCAGGATTTGATTTCTTCAATGAATAACGAAACCTCTAGGAACGTTATAGCATTTCCTTTTCAGAGGTTAGTGGGTAAAGCTCATGTTTTGCTCCATGGTTGCTTCGTTACGGTGATAGTAATTACAGGTTTTCTTCCTGAGTATATTCTTTAGATTTCAAAATATTAGCCTCCACGACAATTATATGCTAATCTTTCATATGCGTCTGTTTCTTGACTTCCCAAGTTCACATGGATGCTATACGGAGAAATAGACACTAAAATCATCTCTTTAGGCTTCACGTATGAAAGAGTATACTGAACTCAGTTACTGAAACACACAGTCACTCTTTATGAATATATATAGCATCCCGATCTCGACAAAATTCTCTCTTAGGTAGGAGTATTTTTTACGGCTAAAGTTTTTGTACATCACTGCAGGCAAAGCTCATAATCATATGCTTGCTCACTCTTCCCTTTCTATTCTTTTTTAGCTCTTTGGGTTAGAGAAAGTGATCACCCATGGAATAATCAAAGTATTCGAACAACCCTTTTATTGTTCATACGATTAAAAGATTAACATGCTTACATATTCATTAGATAAAATATTTTGTCATATAATGCCTCTCACTTACCATATAATAGGGTGGAACGAAACAAGGTGCATCACATCCCAGTCTTTGCTTCTTCTTTACTTATTTTTAACTTTTAAGTAACAGCAATAACATATTAGTTGATTAACTGGTGTCCTCAAAACCCAGGTAGTTCTTTTTAGAAACCGAATTGATGAGCTTCACGCTGAAATCCCAGAGTTTTTGTGCCAAAGTCTCATCTCTAGCAAGTTTGCTTGGGATAACTTCATTGCAATCTGCAAAGTACTTTCCTGTTACTCCCTTCAGACTTGGGTGCAGAGCAACATAACATGTTGTAGCGGCTCCCTGTCAACATTACATGGTGTATCACAATGTTGTTCTCATATTAGTCTTTGTTTTCAACCGGTTAACTACAAGGTGTTTAGTGGCATGTTCATAGAATTAGATCTTGGATCTGACTAAGTCTTGGGGTTTTTATTATTATAATACCTGTGGTATATTTTTCCACAAGTAGAAGCTGAACAACTTCAAGAACTCTGTGAAGAAGGGCGGGGTTAAAGTAGATAATAGTGAAAACAAAAAGGATACTTTGAAGAAAAAGAGAAAGAATAGGTAATGAGAAACTTTACTCATTAAAAGAGCAGTGTGTTGGAATAGATTGGTGAGGATGAGACCCGGGTGAACTGAATTCACCGTTATGTTCACTCCATCTTCCTACCAAACAATGTCCCCAGAATATTTTGAGTTTTTTTCCCAAATGTTATGAATGTGTGATTATAAGTACTAACACTATATATGTGCTTGTGTGTGTGAAGGCGACCTGAAGTTGACGGGAGAGCTCATTGGCGTGCAATATATTGGCTAGCTTTGATTGTCCATAAGCTCTTTTATCAGAGTAACTGAAAGAAAAAAGATGTAATGCGAAAGATGGTAATGGTTGGAATCAATCACTGCAGGTTTTACATGGAAATTTCAAGAATAATCTAAGTGTCGAAACAGCTATAAATAGGATTTACCTGCAAATGTCATTGATGCTGTCAAATTGGATTCCGTCTTTGTAAGTGTAAATATGAGCTATAGATGATAAATTCAAAATCCTTCCTTCAATACCACTTGTTTTAGCTGTGCTCTTCATTGTGTCTAAGAGCAAGCTTGTCAACAGAAAATGGCCTATACATATATAGTATATATAATTCAACAAGTAAGTTTTCATTTTTTATGTTTAATTTCTGAAACTAAGTTTCTTAATTTGTGTATATATGATATATAATAATATAAATAAAGAGTTTTTAAAGTATCGAACTTACCAATGTGATTTGTAGCAAATTGCAACTCGATTCCATCTTCAGAGAGTTGGTATGGACAAAACATTACTCCGGCATTGTTTCTACAAACATCATTTTTGTACAATTTAATATCGATACAAAACTCTGATAGTTTTTTTCTATCACACACACAGAGAGATAATGAGAGAGAGAGAGAGAGATAGTACATGAGGAGATTGAGAGGAAGATGGAGGGCATGAAATTCACGAACAAAGGCTTTGATGGATTTGAAGGAAGAGAGATCCAAATGAAGGAGAGTGACACGTGCGTTTGTGTTTTGTCTGAGAATCTCAGCTTTGGCGTTTTCTGCAGCTCTCATGTTTCGGGCACCAATCACCACATGAGCTCCTCTCTTGGACAATATCTTCGCTGTCTCCATCCCTATCCCTCCTGTCCCTCCTTTTACAATACCATCACATATGAAATCATTACTTTTCTTATAATAGTTTTGCAAAAATGATATATGATCTCAACCATCAGAACGATTACAATCGATATAAAAAAAACACACAATCAACATATAATAATATGTGAGCCTTCCTGCGTAATACACAGACTTGCCAAATAAGTCATGCATGTATGTGTACCTGTGATGATTGCAGTGAGAAGAGTTGCATCAATCCCTTGAGTAACCTCTTCAGCTGTTGATGCTGAACCAAACCCACTTGGTCCTCTTCTCCCTGTAATTAGAGAATATATTCCCATTTTTCCAGATTGACAAATCTGGAAAGAGAGGAGAGAGAGAAGAAAATAATTAATTTGGTAGTATGAGAGAATCATATTTATACGTGAGAAAAGGTTTCATTGATGCCTTCTAGTTTCATCGACATTATTACGTGAATCGATCTATGAATTCTTAAATACTAAATATATAGTAATATAGACCCATCCATACTAATGTTGAATATAAATATATACATTTTTGATGTGACGGTCAATAGTGCATGCACTCTATATCAAATTACGAAGATGTTAAAATTTCTCTTTGGAGAAAGAAATTACTCTATAACCGTTGTCAAATTAAACATGTCTATTTCTTAACACACTGTGGTTAATTAAGGTCTAAACTCGTAGCCATTTTACTCTACAAAACGGCAATTACGTTCTCTCTCTCTCTCTCTCTCTCTCTCTCTCTCTCTCTCTCTCTCTCTCTCTCTCTCTCTCTCTCTCTCTCTCTCTCTCTCTCTCTCTCTCTCTCTCGAGCCAATTTAGAAATTATTGTTTTTCGAGTAACATTTTTGTAGTTTGTAAACAACTATTAGTGGTTTTCTTGGTATTTAATTATACTATTGTTCCGTTTAATTAAGCTATTTTTTGATTTTATTTGTTTTATTTTATTAAATATTGTGTAAGTTTTTATGCTCGATCGAATTAAATGTATACTATTTTATAATCATTTTATCATACAATTTTTTACAGTTATTGTTTTATATTAAACCATTAAATGGTAATAATGTTAAGAAAATAATCTCTTTAGTTTATCCCTATGTTTGAAGTAAATAAAAAAGAAATACATCATAATATGAGTTAGTGAGTAGTGTCCCCTCCTCCTTTTTTGGGGGGTTTAATGTCCCCTCGATTTTCAAAAATTACAACATTAGAGTTGATATTTCTGGATCTTAGTAAATGTAACATTTGGGGATTGATGATTAATTATCTTTTTTGAACCCCAAAATTTTGGAGGGTATTAATTAAATTGGCTGAACTGTTGAATAAATGTATGTTGAATAAAAATAGATTAAAAAAAGTATTAATGAAGGGTTGGTGAGAAGGCGTTGGTTAATACTATATACAAATTTACAGCTACTTTGACATCCTTCTTTCTTCGTCACGTGTTTCCACTGAGTGTGTTACCACTTACCCAAATTCCTCCTAATTATATCACTTCAATTTCTTTCAATTAATCGACCATCTAATTAATTTTCATTTCTTATTATGAAAAGGTTAGATAACACAAAAATAAATGTTGTATTGGTTGTATCATTTTTATTTCTATTGTAAAGGTGTAAAGATTCGATCGTAGAATAGTGTTAAATTTTAGTAGAAAAATGTTATGATATTAGGTTAATACGTTGTTACCAAATAATAAAAAAAGATTAGATAGATTTACATAGCTATAAAGTAGTGATTTTATTTAGTCTAAATCAAAAGAGTAATACTCTAAAATAGCACATTTTCAAGTTTTTCTTTTAAATTTAGTATCTCAAAATTAAACTCCCAAAATAGCATAAATACTTATTTATTTTAAACATATTATATATAATCTTAAAGTATTATATTTGGGTTCATTTTTTCCAATTTATGGTTTAGTTTTTTTTTTTAAATATAGTTTTAATGCATTTTAATCTTAAATTTGTGTTATTATTGAAAATTTAAACTAATGATGCTATTTTTGGAATAAAAACTTAAAAATATGTTATTTTAGACATTTGCTCAATGTTAAACCCAAGAATAATCAGATTAAAGTTATATGATAGTTCTAAACTAACAACAGTATAAAATCCATATGAAAACAAACCGTTTTGTTAAAAAACCAAATATATTTCTTTATTGCAAACATAAATTCATACTTTTTCATTTAACAATACTATGAACAAGAAAAACCAATTTAAACCTAAGAGCAATTTCCAATAATGAGTCTCTCATATAATATTAACGATAATAATAATGTTATTATTGAAAAGTATATTTCAAATAGTGAAGATATCTGAAAGTTAAATAAGAGCTTTATTTCGATAAAAGCGCTGTTCGTTTATCTGCCGCAGTGTCTGCGGTAGCGACCTGCGATCAGACGCTGCGGTTAGACGTAGTAATATTGTTGTTCGTTTGATCGCCGCAGGTTGTCGCCGCAGGTTGTATCGCAATTGTTTGATCGCAAACGCTATAATTTCGCAGCGATTAAAAATTTTGATCACAGCTTTCTGCGGTCGACCGCAGCATTTGACCGCAGGAACCTACGGCGGTCAAACGAACAACGTTTGGCCGCATGACGCAGCCGCAGGTTCCTGCGGCTACGAAACGAACATGCCAAAAGTAACTAAAGAGAATGTAAAATATTAATTCAAAGACAGAAGTGTTAGGTGTTTCTTTCACTTTTCGTTTCCAAGTTCAGAGAATCCAACTAAGAGATTTGGATTTCTTTATTATGTTGCCTTTAAAAAAACTGATTGTTGAAAGCCCTATAATAAATTGCTTAGGTGGTAGATTTACACATATTACTACTATCGAGATTAATGCCATATTTATTGTTTACTAACATTTACAGTTTAGCTAAGTTTTAGATTTCGAGTTGATCTAACTGTCAAAGGAAATAGTTGAACAACTTTTCATGGTAGTATAGTCGATTCCAAAAGAAATTTAGTTTAGTAATAAAAGGCATGTTCGTTTCGTAGCCGCAGGTTCCTGCAACTGCGTCATACGGCCAAACGTTGTTTGTTTGATCGCCGCAGGTTTCTACGGTTAAACGCTGCGGTCGACCGCAGAAAGCTGTGATCAAAATTTTTAATCGCTGCGAAATTATAGCGTTTGCGATCAAACAATTACGATACAACCTGCGGCGACAACCTGCGGCGATCAAACGAACAACAATATTATTGCGTCTAACCGCAGCGTCTGACCGCAGGTCGCTGTCGCAGACAAATGAACAGCGCTAAAATAATATAGTTTTTTAATAACTTTGTAGTGTTATCTTTACAAAACAATAATAATAGTAACATTTACAAATATAGTTTTTTTTGAAAATTGTTCATGCATTTATTTACGGTGATCGAATATGAATAGCATAATGAAAGGCATTTACTACGGATCTTTATTAAATAATTTTCAACGGTAAGTCCCACATGACATGCGGGTGATGGCATGGGGAAGTGATGTGACCATGTGAGAATAATATCCTTATCTTATTCTAATAACATTATTGACATAAATTCACCATATATATTTAGCTCAAAATGCAAAACTAACTTAAAAACCATTTCATAGTTAAAACCTCACGATCACGACAAAGTGTTCGTATAAAACTTGCAATTCTTACAAATCCTTTGAAACTATAAATCAAATCGTCCGGTTAATTTACATATAATTTTAAATAAACGAATATAGTAATCGTGAGACAAGCATAACAAAAGATTAGAGAACAAGAATCAACTAGATTTATAGTCATGCTATAAATGGAAAAAAATATTCGCAAATTATATAATATTGTTTATTTGTAAATATAAATTAAATATTTTTTGGGGAGGAGTAAGTGGTCTAGTGGTTGTACCACCTCTACGTCCATCCTAGAGGTGTGGAGTTTGATTCTACCGCCCCTCTCGTAGGAGGGTGCTAAATCTTCGTATGAAGATATTGGGCTATTGGGTCGGTCCGTTGTGATCCAATGACAAAAAAAAAAAAATTAAATATTTATATAATTTTAACTTTTATTTAAAATTATTTTTATATTAATTTTTGTATATGCAAAATTAAAGAAAGAAAAATAATTGAATTTACGAAATTAATAGTATTTTTTTGTTAGTTTAATAAAATATATTGATTATCTAACCAACTTAACGACAATGACATATATTGTAATTATTCTAATAATTTAAATTCATTTATATATTTATTTGAAATTCAATGTTATGATAACACGTAAATATAATATTTCTGTTAATAACAATAATATTATTTTATTAAAATATTTTTCAAATAATATATCAAAAATACTAAAAATATAATAATTATGCGATTTCCATTATCCAATGCCCATATTTTTGACTCAGTAGTCCCATTTACAAATCAAAAAGTAAGCGTGGCATATTAGAGAAAATATTCTTTTTACTATAGTAGTTTTTGAAATAATTTAGAAAAATCTGAGTCTTATGAAGTAATTTGTATCATTACTTAACTAAATCAATAAAAATGGTTTTGAAATGCATGCAAATTAGAGTAAATCTTAGTCAGCATAAATTAGAAATGCTAATAAAAGGTAATGTCAGATATTAAGTAACGGAAGAGAAAGTAATTAGCTTAAACTATATACAATACAAATAGTCTAATACATATGTTATTACATATGATATTGCTTCTGTATAATGGAAGGAGTTTAAGGCCGTCAAGTTGGTTTTCAGAATTTAATGCTTTGAAGTTATGATGAAACCATACTTGAATGACAATATCTGTTTGTGTAGAAATATTTAATCAAATTATATACTGTGGATATAATTTTTAAACAGAAACTCATGTTGTTTTTTCTTCTGTCTGAAAGCAGGAGTATTGCAACAGTTACAGTATGTGGGGAAGGCAGATCTACAAGTTAAGATTCAAGTCATTTTGATTCTGAAAAGATATGTTGAAAGAAATAACAATTGATAGATTGAATGATTGTTGTGTGAAACATACACAGTACCAATCCAAGTTATTCATGATAGTATAGATCTATACGTTTCGTAGCCGTAGATACATGCGGCTGCATCATGCGACCAAACGTTGTTCGTTTGATCATCGCAGGTTTCTACGATCAAACGTTGTAGTCGACCACAGAAAACTGCAGTAAAAAATATTAATCGCTGCGAAATTGTAGCGTTTGTGATCAAACAATTGCGATACAACCTGCAACGACAACATGCGGTGATCAAACGAACAACAATATCACAACGTCTAACTGTAGTGTCTGACTGCAGATCACTGCCGCAGACGCTGCCGCAGACAAACAAACATCGCTTATATAAAAAAAAACGTGAATGGTACGTATTTTGTAAAGCGAAATTTGCTTCTACAAAGATCCTGCATTTATACAATGATGCCAAAAATTATCGGTTTATAGTCTTACATTAAAGAGAGAAGCATTATGAATGACAAAATTCAGAAAGAACTAAATGACAAAAAAAGAGAGGGAGAAGCATGAATTATGACCACAATCAATGACACAAATTAGTGTTTGCCCAAAAAAATAATAATAGAAATTAGAAACATTCTAATATATTATTTGAGAAAAAATAATTATAATATATTTTATTATTATTAATTTGATTAAAAAATTAATATATTTTATCATAAAATCAATAAAATATATAATTTATTTCAATTATAGAAGTATTTTATGAATTCAATGACATAATATATATATAATTAATAATATATTATATAAAATATTTAAATACATAATAGTAAAATAAATTAAATTATGTATTAATAGATAATTAACATATAAATTTTAAAATATGTACATATTATTTGTTTATATTCAACATATAAACAATTATGTAAATATTTAATTTATATTTATTAAATAATTAATTAATTATAATATACAAATATTTTATTTGTAAATCTAGTTAGTTGATATTGGGGGCTATGGATTTATTGTCACTGTGGAGATATGAATATGAAATGAAATGAAATCATTGATATATTTTTTTTCTTGTTATAATGGAAACAAATATGTCATGAGTGAGAAAGAAGAAAGATGTTAGGAGGGCCCATATTTTGGGCCGAATATATTTATTGATTCAAATATAGGCCCATTAAGAAAGATTTAAGGGTAACGAGACATATATTTACTAAGATTGAGTGGCATTTATCGTAATTCTCCCGAGAAGATTTTTACTCGCTCTCGCTCAGCCTTACAACTAAACAAAGCCTTAGCTGCTCTTCTCCGATATCGAAAACAAAGAAAGATCCGGCGAAGATGTCAGGTGGCTTGGACATGTCACTTGATGATATCATCAAATCTAATCGAAAACCTTTGGGATCTCATGGTCGAGGTATTGGTGGTAGTATTAGGGGTTCTGGTCGTGGATTCGGCGGTTCTGGTCCATCTCGCCGTTTTGCTAACCGCGTAGGAACCAGAACGGCGCCGTATGCAAGGGTCAGCGATTGATTTTACCTCCTTAACATCTTCTTCCTTCAAGATCAGAGATTCCTTTAAGGTTTTTTATGTTGGCTGTGAAAAGAAAATAAAAAAAAGTTGAGATCTGTTTTCGTTTCTTCTTTGACGAACAAACAGCCGGTTCAAGAACAAGTTCAAGACGCGGTTTGGCTGAACGACGTTTTCGCGACTGATGCGTCTGTGGCGGCGGCTTTTGGGCACCAGTCTGGAGGCGGCGGTGACTCGTCAATCGAGACTGGATCTAAGCTCTACATTTCCAACTTAGATTATGGTGTTTCCAACGAGGATATCAAGGTTTTGCCTTCATTTTGTAGGAGGTTCCAATAGTTTCAGCGAGGAGAATTCTGGCTTTGAAGTCATATGGTGAGGAAGATATTTCAGCCCTTTTCTAATCTCGAACTGGATTTGTTTGTAGGAGCTCTTCTCAGAGGTTGGTGACCTTAAGCGATATGGGATTCACTACGATAAGAGTGGAAGATCGAAGGTACATGATAAAGATTCTGAGATTTGCTATCGGATGACCTTTGTTCTGATCAAACAAAAAAAACGATGCTTTCAGGGTACTGCTGATGTTGTTTTTTCTAGGCGTGGTGATGCCTTGGCAGCTGTCAAGCGTTACAACAATGTTCAATTGGATGGAAAACTGATGAAGATTGAGATTGTTGGAACTAATCTTTCAGCTCCAACCCCTTCACTTATTGCTCCACTTCATATGCCTTTTCCTGCAAATGGGATACTTGGAAACTTGAATGAGAATTACAATGGCAATTTCAACGGGAGTTTCAATGGAAATTTCAGGTTTGTACTGTTTTCATATTGGTAATCGCCTGGTTTAATATCCTATCGTGTATGAAAGCTTCATGATTTCATTTACTAGTGTCTATCGATCAATTGCAAAGTCATGATTTTTTGGACTTTTAATTTCCATGGAGACGTTTAATCTGCTGTTCTTGAGTTAGTCTTGATGAAATGTTTTTTTTGGTTTGACTAGAGTCACTGAAGTACATTCTGATTTAATTGCAAACGTGAACTCTTTCTCTTATCAAATGTTCTGGATAACCTGTTATGCAACAGAGGCAGAGGAGGAGGCGGTTTTATGGGGCGGCCTCGTGGTGGTTTTAGCAGTGGTAACTTCCGAGGTGGTAGGGGAGCTAGAGGAAGAGGTGGTCGTGGTCGCGGCAGTGGAAGAGGAGGTGATGAGAAAGTATCTGCTGAGGATCTTGATGCTGAATTGGACAAATACTTTAAAGAGGCAATGGAAACAAGTTAGAAAATCATATTTTCATATTTGCTTGTGTTGGTGAGATTCACTAAGATCAAATTAGTGCTTAGGTTTTCAGTAAGAGTCTGTTTCAAGTGCATCTGAATGAAAATTGATTGGATGGTATAAAACAAATGTCACATTTTTTTTCTCCTTTAGATCATTTTGCTTTGTCATAATCCAGATGGATTTTATGCAGCCTGTGAGGTCTTAAATGATATGTGTTGGATCCATCAACCATGTAGTGTTAAATTTTATATTCATCTCTCTCTACTGCACATAAAGTTTACATTGACTTGTAATCATATTTTAAGCATTGCCATCAAGTTGGAATTAAACTTTCAGATTGATTTTAGTTGTAATCTGTGTAAACTAATCAATATATAAAATCAAATGAGACCAGCAAAACAAAAAAAAGGAAAACCAAACAAATGTCATTTAGCTACAGAATTTTAAGACCCAACAAAATGTTGGCAGGGCCAGAGAGACCATAAGCCTAATTAGTAATTGCCAGAGTAGTTTGATGTGGTTTATTTGATCTTCTTGGCTTTCGAGAATCCGAAGCTTTTCCTATCAAGAAGACGAAAAATACAACAAAAAATTGTAGTACAGTGAAGCCATTTTTCATCAAAAACAGGTGTAAAGAAATAAGGAACCTTTAGATGCAGTGAAGTTAGTCTCATGACCTTCCTTTACTTGGACAAGATTCCGATCCTGCACAACCATAATATACTAAGACGCTGTTCTCACGGTTTGTGAAAGTTATTCAAGTATCAAATCACAAACCATATCATAAATAGGAACTTGGTTGCGCCAAAATTCTAGTGTTGACATTAACAATCTTCCTGCAAAATATTAAAATTTGCTTTTTTACTAAATGCTCTCAACGGATTCTTTGGAAGTGAAGAATTTTTACTCTATTAACCTGATCTTGATCGTTTCGATCCTAATGAGCCAGTAGACACCACATCGGTCTTCTGCTTCTTCACTTCATTATCCGGTGTTACCTTTGCATTATATAACATAGGATAATTGGTTACAAGGTATCATTTGTGATTCACATCTAATTTGATAATAACCAGAATGTGAAATGTGACAAAAGGGCAAGCAGTTACCTCCACATCAAAGTCGATCTTCCTCTTTGTTTTTTCCATAGAAATGTTTTCTTCAGCTTCTCTAACTTCAGACCCTGAATGATTCACAGGCTCTACTACATTCCAGTCAAGGCTCGTCATACTCTTCTTTGATTTTCCTTTATTAGTAGTCTTGCTACTATTATTTAAGTTCGACAGGGAATGTAGAGATGCCTTCGTTACCTCCGGTTTACCTTTTTGCTGTTCTGAAGTCAGTGATTCTTTATTCGCATTCTTACTTGTCGATTTCCCGAGGTTATCTTTACTAGAATGCCTTTTACCACATCCATCAACTGGAGATACCACTTCATTATTGATAGGCACACATTCAATTTTTTCTACGTCATTACCTTCAGTCCCATGATCTCCACCATTAGTAGTAGGATCCTGGACTTTATTCGCATCAGGTTTCTTTTTGTTCTCTGCACTTTTGGCTTTGGTCCCAGAATGATTCAACGGCTCTACTACATTGCCGCAACTTTTCTTTGCTTTTAGTTTGTTTCCAGGTTTGCTACTCTTATCTAAGTCTTTATAAGGGGAACGTGGAGATGTTCTTGTTGCCTCATGTTCACATATTCTCTGTTCTAAAGTCAGTGATTCTCCAGTAGCATTTGTTATTGCTACTTTATCAAGATTATCTGCTCTAGTATGCTTTCTACCGCATCCATTTGCTGACGATATCACGTCATTTTCGATAGCCTCACACTCGTCTTTTTCTACATAAATGCTCTTAGCATCATCTAAACCTTCGCTACCATGATCTCCATCATCCGTACAATTTTGGACTTTACTCTCATCGCATTCATCTTTCTCTACAACACCGCTCTTAGCCTTGTTCAAAACTTCACTACCATGATCTCCATCATTAGTAGTATTCTGGACTTTACTCAAGTCAACAGATTTTGATTGCGGACGAAGAGACTTGCTCCTAGCAGTTTTTTTAATTCTTGCTCTAGAACCACCACTGCAACTATCTTTATTATTAATCTCTGCCGGGTTGGTCTCAGTGACAGTGCTTTTACTTCTGCTCTCAGCTAGACCATCCTCTAGATTCCTTGTCGTGTTCTTGCATGGTGATAAAATGGGACACCAAGCTGCATAAGGAATCATAAGGGAACGATGTTTTGAACACGGATGCATCAGAAAAAAACACATAACGATGTTGCTATAAGTCCTAACCTTTATCAATTATCGAAGGGATGGCACTGATATCAGAACCAACAGGGTCTCCGGCAAAGCAGTTGTTACAAATTTGTTCCCAACAAGGAGGAAACCCGAAGATGAAATCACGGGAAATCTAATCCCAGGACCAGACCACGGCGCAAAAGAAAAAAAAACAAATGAGGCACTACGCATTTTTATTCTTATCTTCCTTCTCTAATAGCTCACTAGGTCAGCCTTCAACAAGTAAAGGCGATCTATAGATAGTGCGAACAATAAGAAGATTACCTGAGGGATAAATCCACTTTTAACAACGCGTTCTTTGTTAAGAAATCCTCGGAGGGTGATGCAGATTCCATCAGATGCTTGGAGTGTGAAAACATCAAAGGCTTTGATGATTGGGGACGATGTAAACACACGCATTGCTCGTGTCCTATTGAGTAAAATCTCAAAATTGAAAATTCAAAACTTATTATCGCCGACAAAAAAGAAACTGGAAAGTCGTCTACATCTCTTACTCGACGGAAGCTGCTATCTCGATCCCAGCAACACCAAATCGTTTCCCCTCTATTTCCTTTGAACATTTTATCAACCACCAATCTTTCAGGACCACCTTTTACATAAACCAAGAAGAAAAAATAAAGTAAGTACCCATCGAATCAAACACGAGGAAAAAGCCCACCACTCACCGTTTTCTGAAAATATGACGAACCATCGCTGTCGGGAATGGGTTCCTCATGGTCAGCCATGGAGCTGAATACTTTCTCAAATGAGAGATAATCGAAATGTAGGAGATTCGTGAGATTTACTTCGTTAGGGTTTTATGAACTGTTTGTGAACAATGGGAACGAAAATGCTTTGGCGGGGGATATTTGGGTCGAAAATGTGGTCCGGTTTAGTTAAACCGGTTAATGTTTGTGTTGTGTGTATTTAAATTCACAAAAGCATATATGTCATTATTGTTCGTATCAAGACCTATGTTAAATTGATTTACCTTCAAAATCTTTAGTAATAACTGCTTTTGCAAATGAACAGATTTATGCGTTTAAGTCACCCAGTGAAACGTCAGATTAGGCGTTTAATTGACCAATATGTTGCATGCTTGTAACTAGAACTTAGGATAGATTTTGGAGTCACTGCAAAGAGTGTAACAAAGCTCTCTAATCTGCACTGAGAAAAAGAATCCATAAGCAATGCTTGTAGTGGTGTGGCACAACGAGAGTGTAAAGTTTTATAATTAGTTTCTGTTAATGTTTCACATTCTAAAATATCTAACAAATTCAGTATGTGTTACCCATAAACCATTAAAATTTCTCATATTTTACCTTTGGGTCTAAATAATTAATATAATTTTCCATTAACACAAACTAGATTTATACCCACGCCATGCATGGGAAAAAATATTCGTAAATTATATTTATTAATAAATATAAATTAAATATTTATATAATTTTTATTTTTATTTAAAATTACTTTTAACATTAATTTTTGTACATATAAATTAAAAAAGAAAAAAATAATTATTTTTTATGAATTTAATAGTATTTGTTTTGTTAGTTTAATAAAATATATTAATACTATAACCAAATTAATAATAATGACATATATTGTAATTATTCGAATAAGTTAACACTATTTATATATTTATTTCAAATTTACCGTAATGATGAAATGTAAACATGATATTTCTGTTAATAACACGTGAGAGTAAAGTTATTTTCTTAAATTTTTTCTCAAAAAATATATTAGAGATTATGTAATAACTTAAATCTATTTATATTTATTTAAAATTATTTATAAATTAACGTATTAAAAATTTAAAAGAATAAAAATTATTGTTTTTACAAATGTAATACTATTTTTTGGTTAGTTGAATAAAATATATTGATTTTCTAACCAAATTAATATCAGTGGCATGTATTGTTATTATTCTAGTAAATTAAACCCTTTTATATATTTAAGTTGAAACTTATTGTGGTGTTGACACGTCAGTATGATATTTTTGTTATTAACACGTCATGGTAAAATTACTTTGTTAAAAAGTTTATCAAATAATATATTAGAGAAGTTTTGAATAAAAGAAACTGAATTTAAAATAATTTTTTGTCAATAATTTTGAAAATGTGAATAAGGAAAAGATTTTATTTTGTCAAAGGCAAAAACTAGGGAAAATATCTCATCCGAAGTCCCCCCCCAAATTACCATCTGATGGAATAATAAGGAAAATTATGATCCACATATTTAGGAAGAGAGAGAGAAAATACGCGCTACAAACACTGTAACTCAAGGTTACCTCACAAACCAATCAAAGCACAAAGACACACCTACGTGTACAAATTAAGTTTTTTACCTCACAGTCATCGAACATTCGCGAAACTTTTTAAACAGCCTGGCGCCTTTGATCCGAGGGATCAATAACTAATTTGTGACCGTCCGATCAAAGAAGAGCCTCAGGCCACAAGTCTATATAAACATATGTCTTCTTCATTCTTGCTTACCAGTAATTAACCCTAGCCGCCCTCTCGTAATCTACGCTCTCATTGCTTACCATTCTTTGTTTTTCGAATTTTTCTAGCTTAAGTTTCGATAAAAATGTCTGGTAAAGGAGAAGGTCCAGCTATCGGAATCGATCTTGGTACGACGTACTCTTGCGTCGGAGTATGGCAACACGACCGTGTTGAGATCATTGCTAATGATCAGGGTAACAGAACAACGCCGTCGTACGTCGCCTTCACCGACTCCGAGCGGTTGATCGGTGATGCAGCTAAGAACCAGGTCGCCATGAACCCGATTAACACCGTTTTCGGTACGTATCTCGTTTACTTGACTCTCCAATATTTGAATCTAGATCTCGTTCATCATAGTCGTGCTGTATTAGATATGAGGCTCGGAAAACGATAAATTATGTTGGATGTAGGGTTTCATGAGTAGATCTGGTTAGTCAGGAATTTTTCACTTGATCTAGTTATATTGTTATGCTAATCAAACCTTGGCCCTTGTGCAACAGTATTATCAGCTACTGTTACTATGTGAAAATTTAATACCTAATTATTGAAGTTTTATTTAAGTTGGTAGTCGTGATTGCTTCTATTTGATTTATCTTCTTATTCTGTATTGCATGAATGATTGGTTCCGTTAATATTGATTTTGTATTCTTTTTTGGCAATGGTAGATGCTAAGAGGTTGATTGGTCGTCGATTCAGCGACAGCTCTGTTCAGAGCGATATGAAATTGTGGCCATTCAAGATTATCCCAGGACCTGCCGACAAGCCCATGATCGTCGTCAGCTACAAGGGTGAGGAGAAGCAGTTTGCTGCTGAAGAGATCTCTTCTATGGTTCTTATTAAGATGCGAGAGATCGCTGAGGCTTATCTTGGTGTCTCCATCAAAAACGCCGTTGTCACCGTTCCTGCTTACTTCAACGACTCTCAGCGTCAAGCCACAAAGGACGCTGGTGTCATTGCTGGTTTGAACGTCATGCGAATCATCAACGAGCCGACTGCTGCAGCTATTGCCTATGGTCTTGACAAGAAGGCAACCAGTGTCGGAGAGAAGAACGTTTTGATCTTCGATCTTGGTGGTGGTACTTTCGATGTCTCTCTTCTCACCATTGAAGAAGGTATCTTTGAGGTCAAGGCAACAGCTGGAGACACTCATCTCGGTGGTGAAGATTTTGACAACAGAATGGTGAACCACTTTGTTCAAGAATTCAAGAGGAAGAGCAAGAAGGACATTACGGGTAACCCGAGAGCTCTTAGGAGGTTGAGAACTGCTTGTGAGAGAGCGAAGAGAACTCTTTCTTCAACCGCTCAAACTACCATCGAGATTGACTCTCTGTACGAGGGTATCGACTTCTATTCCACAATCACCCGTGCTAGATTCGAAGAGCTCAACATGGATCTCTTTAGGAAATGTATGGAGCCGGTCGAGAAGTGTCTCCGTGATGCTAAGATGGACAAGAGCACCGTACACGATGTTGTCCTTGTTGGTGGTTCCACCCGTATCCCCAAGGTTCAACAATTGCTTCAAGACTTCTTCAACGGCAAAGAGCTTTGCAAGTCTATCAACCCAGACGAGGCCGTTGCTTATGGTGCAGCCGTCCAGGGAGCTATTCTAAGCGGTGAAGGAAACGAGAAGGTTCAAGATCTTCTGTTGCTCGATGTCACTCCACTCTCCCTTGGTCTTGAAACCGCCGGTGGTGTCATGACCACTTTGATCCCGAGAAACACAACTATCCCGACGAAGAAGGAACAAGTCTTCTCAACCTACTCAGACAACCAACCAGGTGTGTTGATCCAAGTGTACGAAGGGGAAAGAGCCAGAACCAAGGACAACAATCTCCTCGGTAAGTTCGAGCTATCTGGCATCCCTCCGGCACCACGTGGTGTCCCTCAGATCACGGTGTGCTTCGACATTGACGCAAACGGTATCCTCAACGTGTCTGCTGAAGACAAGACAACTGGACAGAAGAACAAGATTACAATTACCAACGACAAGGGTCGTTTGTCAAAGGACGAGATAGAAAAGATGGTACAGGAGGCTGAGAAGTACAAGTCTGAGGATGAGGAGCACAAGAAGAAGGTTGAAGCAAAGAACGCGCTTGAGAACTACGCATACAACATGAGGAACACAATCCAAGACGAGAAGATTGGAGAGAAGCTTGCGGCTGCAGACAAGAAGAAGATCGAAGACTCGATTGAGCAGGCGATTCAATGGCTGGAGGGTAACCAATTGGCGGAGGCTGATGAGTTCGAAGACAAGATGAAGGAATTGGAGAGCATTTGCAATCCGATAATTGCTAAGATGTACCAAGGTGCTGGTGCTCCAGGTGCTTCTGGAATGGATGATGAGGCTCCTCCTTCCTCTGGCGGTGCTGGTCCTAAGATCGAGGAGGTCGACTAATCTCTCTGTATTTTTTTTTATCTTTTTTATTACTGCTCGTCTCTGAAGACTGTTCTTTATTGGGCTTTTTAAAGGAGCCCATTTTCGGGTGTTTTAATTTGCTACCTTTTTGTTTTGTGGAATCTGGATGGATTTGTCCAGCTATGATGACAGATAAAAAGTAAAAGGTTTTCAACTTTCTTTGATTTTCTATCTATCATTTACACATTCCTCCTTTCTCTTCAAGGTTACCAAAAAAAAATCAGATTTATACTAACTTAGTATATTTGGTATTTAACACGTTTCAAAGGAGTAATATAGATAACTCAAATTGAATATTGCTAGGATTGAGTAATCAATCCCAAAATTTTCTTATATGACATCATTGACAGTCTTCTTCCATTTCGCTTACTTTCCCACTGTACAATTCTTCTACGAATACGGAAAACATAGTTGCTGCATCTTT
This sequence comes from Pugionium cornutum, assembly GCA_018901935.1. Lineage (NCBI taxonomy): Eukaryota > Viridiplantae > Streptophyta > Magnoliopsida > Brassicales > Brassicaceae > Pugionium > Pugionium cornutum. The sequence goes on along the minus strand of CM032158.1, from coordinate 11,451,767 downwards.
CGTCCAAACAACATAAGCTCACCGGCTCCGCCATGGTGGTGCGGCCGTAACAAACCCTAACTTCGTGTTCTTCCTCTACTCCGTCAATTTCGGAAGAGATTGACGGATTCCATAGACAAGACGAAACCTTCGCCATTTTTACAATAATATCAATCTGTTAAAATAAAAAATGTTATTTTTATTTTCGTTGCGAAAGTCTGTTTTGGAAACGGTGGGAATGAGATTTGTTTATGTATGAAGAAGGGAAGGTTCGTGGTTGAGAGCTAAAATGAACTAGATACCACCTGATATTCATATTTCTTTTCTGTTTTCCTCTCTAACAACTTCTTAATTCTTATCAGTGCTGCATGTGCTCATCAAACAACAACAACTGTGATCAAAATTCCAAACCGGTGAAATTCTAATGTCAATAAATCATTCAAGCTTTAGATTATATCATTCAAATGGCAAAAATTGTTTGAGTAATAGAGAAGGACGGGACGAAGAAAACGGATGTCATCCACATCGATTATCAAACAGTTATGCATGTTTCGATTAAGGCATTTAGGGAGGAGGCCTAATGGGGAAAGCCCATTTAGTTTCGCTGTTAAATTGTAAACGACATCGTTGAGGATTCCAAAACACAGTGTGCGTGTGTGTGTTTTATTGAGCCGTGTGGCTTTTATGGGCTATATGGAGAAGCATCGTTGCGTTTCTCTTCTTACTGTTTAGCGCCAAGTTAGTAAATTCATCAAAAAATTCTCCGTTTTGCTGTTCGCATTTAAGAATTAAAGAGAAAAAAACCCTAGAAACCTCCGGTTTTTCCGTCATTGGAGGATCACTGGTTCGTCTTTGATCTCGATTCGGTCTTTTGAACGAATTTCGAGCTTTCTTTTTGTACTGAGGCCGTATTTCTCTGTGTTCGACTATGATATATTACATCGTCGCTAGATCTCATTAACTGGTCGATCCCATTGCATACCTTTTTTTTGCTGTTAGTTGATAAAAATTGGAATGGGAAATATCTTTCAGACAATCTAGGAGCTGACCAAACTATCAGGAATCTAGGTTTTCCTGATATTTTGCTTGTCGTTTCTTCGATTTTAGTCAAGGATTGATTAAGTCACGAACCACTAAAAGCTTTTGCTTATTAATTTAATCCGTCCTTTTCCTTAATTCTTCTAGCTAACTTTTTCAAGTATGGAGATGGATTTGTTTGTCACTCCTGAGGGGCAGAGGCATCATCCTTCAGTGAGAATTGCGAAAACTCCAGTGCGAAGGAAGTTAATACTTGATGAAGATAACGAAATTGGGTCAGTCTATATTGTTAATTATTGTATTCACATGTTCTGTGGTTTTTAGTTGGAGTTATAATGTCTTTGTTGATTTTGTCTTTTGAGGGGAAAAAGATCAGAGAAGAAAGGGCAATCAAGAACTGGTGGAGGTGGGCTTCGCCAATTTAGCGTTATGGGTCTGTGAATCTCTCTTAAGCTCAGCCATTTATATATATAATCTCCTTTACATCTGAATTGCAAGTATTTTTCTTTTTGGATTTGATCAATATCACATGCCTATGATTTTCTCAGTTTGTCAAAAGTTGGAAGCTAAGAAAATAACTACCTACAAGGAGGTAGGACTTCTCTTCTCCATTAGAGATGTAAACAATTTGTTTGCTATCTAGGCCAAAGATTTGTTGTGTTTTTTATGTTTTTAATTCATAATCCATTAGATATATATGAACAAGTAATCACTTCAAGAATCAATCCTATAAGATAGTTGTTCAGCATTCTCTCAAATACTTCTTCGAATCAGGAGTCCCGCCCTTATATTGAGGCACTAAAAACTTTGCAGCAGAAAATGTGAAAATCTGTGTTTGAGACTGTGGCTCTTGTGATTTAGGTTGCGGACGAAATTATTTCAGATTTTGCAACAATTAAGCAAAACTCAGAGAAGCCTTTGAATGACAATGAGGTATAGCAAGATGGAAAGTTGATATTCTCTGTCTGAATTTTGGAAATGTGAGTTCTAACAATATTCTCTTATGGCCAACTAGTATAACGAGAAGAACATAAGGAGGAGAGTTTATGATGCACTCAATGTGTTCATGGCATTGGATATTATCGCTAGAGATAAAAAGGAAATTCGGTGGAAAGGGCTTCCTATTACTTGCAAAAAGGATGTGGAAGAAGTTAAGGTGTTGCTTGATTGCTTCTAAGCTGGCCTTTCGAGTTTATTCTGTTTTAGTTATATCTCTTCAGCTTCGTTACTAGTCTTTGCATATATCTGGTTTTCGTATCTGCAGATGGATCGAAATAAAGTTATGAAAAGTGTGGAAAAGAAGGCTGCTTTTCTTAAAGAATTGAGAGAAAAGGTGATTCTCTTTTCTTATGTTGAGGGAAATCTAATTACGAGAGTTTAATAATTTGAGATCTTGATATGTATATCAAGAGATAAGAAAAGCTATTGGTAAAAATATTTGTCTTCTTTGAAATTTTGCAGTGAGTAGTAACCCTTAATGAAATGTTAACCCTTTTTCTACGTCTTGTATATATGTTTCCTAAAATGTCGTCACTGTCAGGTCTCAAGTCTTGAGAGTCTTATAACAAGAAATCAGGAGATAGTTGTGAAGACTCAAGGCCCAGCAGAAGGATTTACATTACCATTCATCCTACTAGAGGTGCTTGAGATCTCTTCCCCTAGCCAATTTGATGTCTTTTCAATATCCTAATCCATCCCCATCTCAAATCTCTCCACAGACAAATCCTCATGCAGTAGTGGAAATTGAGATTTCTGAAGATATGCAACTTGTACACCTCGACTTCAATAGGTACTAAACAAAATTTTCTTTAAATTCAGTTGTGTTATCTCTCCTGAATACGGGATTGAATATATTTCATTCCCCTTGACATTTAAACAGCACGCCTTTCTCGATTCATGACGATGCTTATATATTGAAACTGATGCAAGAACAGAAAGAGCAAAACAGAGTTTCTTCTTCTTCTACACACCATCTATCTCAACATTCATCTGCTCATTCTTCCTCCAGTTCTTGCATTGCTTCTGGAACCTCAGGTCCGGTTTGCTGGAACTCAGGATCCATTGATACTCGCTGACCGAAAAAAAATCTAGATTCTAATCCCAATTCTTCAAGGGAAGAAAGAAGAACAAGTGATCTAACTGGTATACTAAAAACTTATACATCTGTTTATCACAATTTTTTTTGGAACTTCATGAGATTATTTATTTAGACAAAACAAAACCAAGTTGAATCGATTGGCTATGTTCTTTCTCATAGGTGGTTGTGTTTTATTTTTATGTTTGTCGTCAGAATTGTGTTGTAAAATCAAACAAATTTAGTTTCCGGTTTAGTTTCTATTACACGCTTAATGTGCGTTAGTTGAGACACGTATCTTAATAGTTCCCCTGAAAAGGAAAAGATAAATCATATTCTTAATTTACGTTGTGAAAACAATGAGAATTTTGGCTGAAATATCCATTGATCCGAGCGTTTGTAGGACTGTTAATATGAATCCACAATTTAGTCTAAACATGTATTAGATTTATACCTAAAAATAGGAAAAATGTTTAAAATAGCACATTTCTAAGTTTTTGTTTCAAAAATAGCATCATTAGTTTAAATTTCCAATAATAGCACAAATTTAAAATTAAAATGCATTAAAACTATATTTTAATAGAAAAAAATTAAATCCTAAATTAGAAATAATGAATCCAAATCAAAACTTTAAGTTTATGTATAATTTATTTAGAATAAATAAGTATTTTCACATAAGTATTTGTGTTATTTTTGGGAATTTCATTTTATGATGCTAGATTTGAAAGAAAAACTTTAAAAAGTGTTATTTTAGGGTATTACTCTAAAAATATTCGTAAATTATATAATATTGTTTATTGGTAAATATAAATTAAATATTAATATAATTTTAATTTTTTAAAAATTATTTTTAATATTAGTTTTTGTATATGTAGATTAAAAAAATAAAATTAATTTATTTTACAAATTTAATAATATTTTTTGTTATTTTTATAAAATATATTAATTTTTTAATCAAATTAATAACAATAATATATATTATAATTATTGTACTAAATTAAACAATATATCAGGTTATTTTTTAAAAAATATTTCTTAAATAATATGTTAGAAATATTAAAACTCATATTTATTTAATTTCAGTTGCTGTGTTTTGTTTAATACATCTAATTTGATCTAATTAACGTTTATCATCTTTTATTTTGATTTGATCTTTCGCATATACTAATAAAAATGGTTCTAAAATTCATGTCGTATATATATAAATATTTTCGTTATTGGTGGTATCCTTTTATATACATTATCAAATAGAACAAATTGTAATGATTTTTAGTGACTTTAAAGTTTATTAAAAACACACAACCAGTCAAAGCTTAGTACTTTTTATAATATATAAAAATAGCACAGACAGTACAGAAGTAACAGTGTTGCCAGAAAGAGAGAATCAGAAAGAAACTTATGAGCAAAGCAATTAGACACACTTCCCTCTCCTCCACCTTCCATAAACCCTAACCAAATAAAACAAAAAGAGTCTCACAATAACACTGTGGACACACTCAAGTCTTATTTTATTTATCTATACATAATCACATAATATTCAAACATATTCCTTAATTCTCTATATATTTGAATAAATTAAAGGTTTTCCCTTTACCTTTGCCATCTCACTCTATCTTTCTCATAGCTCTCCTCTCCTCTTCTTTTCTCTCTCTCTCTAAAGCACTTCCCTTTGTTTTTCTTGACGTAATTCTTCACGTCTACATATATATAAACCTTCACCAAAGATCCAACTTTATTTACTCAAAAACAAAACAAAAAAAAAAACTAAAGAGAGAAGAGATATCTCATCATCAAAGAAGAAAGATCAAAGATGGTGTTTTCTTCAGTTCCTATCTATCCTGATCCATCAAACTGGCAACAACAAGTAAGTTTTCAATTTAGATTCCTCTTCTTTTCATCTTTTTTTCTTCTTAATGGACTTTCTTAGGTTTCTCGGTTCTAAACAGTTTTCAGTACTCAAGTATAACATATAGGATGAGAGGATTGAATAAACAAGAAAAGAGGATAATAATATTCTTGGTCCTTTTGTCATTTTCAATTTTGTATATTTGTGGTTGAATTTGAATATACTCAATAAAATTTAAATCTTTCTTACTTCTTTATTATTGTTTTTCTTCTCAAATTCTGAAAGCTTTATGTGATGCCTTTGAATAATGTATTCCTCTCCCTTAAGCATCAACCAATCACATCCACCGTTGGATTCACCGGAAACAACGCCAACAATATCATCAACCAGCAGTTCCTCACTCACCATACCCTCCCACCGCAACCGCAACAAGCGCCGCCACCGCTTCACCACAATGGTAACGGTGGACCTGGTGGGTTGACCCGGCCAGGCTCGATGGCTGAAAGGGCAAGGTTAGCCAACATAACACTACCTGAAACAGCCTTGAAATGTCCAAGATGTGACTCAACCAACACCAAATTCTGTTACTTCAACAACTACAGTCTCACTCAGCCTCGCCACTTTTGCAAGTCCTGCCGCCGTTACTGGACACGTGGAGGGGCTCTAAGGACCGTTCCCGTTGGTGGCAGTTGCCGTAGAAACAAAAGAACCAAAAACACCAGCAGTGACGGTGGCGGCGAAAGCAGCAGTAGCGGTAATAGTAAATCACAAGACAACACCACAGGCAACGACCAATATCACCACCGAGTCATGACCAATAATCAGATGGGACCACCGTCTTCGTCGCCGTCTCTGAGCTCGTTGCTGTCTTCTTACAACGTCGGATTAATCCCTGGACATGATCATAACAACAATAACATACATGGAATTGGGTCATCTTTGCCTCCTCTCAAGCTCATGCCTCCTCTAGATTTCCCAGACAATTTCACATTACCATACGGTGCCGTTTCAGCTCCTTTTCATTTAGGCGGAGGAAGCAGCACCGGAAGCAGAGGAGGAGGAGCATCGACTCTTTTGACCGGTTTTGACCAATGGAGATTACCTACAATTCATCACCAATTCCCTTTGCTAGGTGGTGTAGATAATTCTTCACCTTCCGGGTTATACCCGTTTGATAATCAACATCAAACGGGTATGGAGCAGCCGAATCCAGGTTACGGATTAGTCACAGGGTCGGGTCAGTATCGACCAAAGAATACCTTCCATAACTTGGCTTTCTCTTCTTCTGCTTCGTCAGCTATGGTTACAGCCACCGCATCACAATTAGCTTCAGTGAAAATGGAAGATAGTAACAATCAACTCAATTTCTCTAGACAACTTTTTGGAAATGAACAACAACTTTGGAATATTCATGGCTCTACAGCATCGACAGCAGCCGTAAGTACTAGTTCGTGGAGTGATGTCTCTAATAATTTCAGTTCTTCTTCTACTACCAATATATAAATCATCTCTCTAGGGAATCAACGTGATGATACCTTTTAAATTCTTATTGGGTATGATCGTATGTCCTTTGTTAGAAGTTAGTACATCGATCGATCTAGTAGGTTTGTGTGTTTTCCTTTTGTTTGGATTCTCTGTACTGGTAATTTAGGTTTAAAATTAGGGTTTTTTTTCTATTGCAATTTTCGGTTTATTTTTGGTATGAAGATATGAAAAGGTGTGTAATTCAGTGTTTGTATGAGTTAAATACGTTTTATTGGTATATTTTAATGGACAACCGACTAAAATAGCACTATTTCAAGTTTTAATTCCAAATATAGTATTAATCATTTAAATTTTCAAAAATAGCACAAATTTAATAATAAAATAATTAAAAACTTCTTCGTAATGAAAAAAATTTAAACTCTAAATTGGAAAAAGTGAATCCAAATATTATGTTTTAATTTTATATATAGTTTATTTAAAGTAAATAATTATTTTAACATAATAATTTATACTATTTTTAGAATTTTATTTTTAGAGTGCTAAATTTGGAAGATAAATTTAAAATGGTGTTATTTTAGGTACTTCAGAATAAAAAAATAATGATGTCCAATCTTCTTATAGCTCTTTAAATTTATCGAAATATCTAACCAACTTAGACTGCAGCACATAAAAAAGTATGTGTCTTTCGCATTTACTATAAACATTATCCATGAATAAAGGTAAAATAACTAGAATGCATTATTTTTAATTGAGACGGAATATTAAAGAATAACCATGAAATTGTGTAACACAAATTGCAATAATTAGTGTATGCTCTCTCGATTCTAAAATGGAATGTTATGTTGGTACGTAATTTCGTCATAATTATGTTTTTGTCACAAAATTTAACTACTGTAAAATTTACGACAAAGTTCATTACAAGGATATACTAGAAGTTGATCACAATAATTAATGATTTGTATGTATGTTTATTTTTAAACCATATGAAATATAAATGTCATTAATAAGTGTTTTTCTGGTGGGTCTAATTTCTTATAAACAAATCAAAACTATTTACTCTTACCTTTGTGAGCTTTGAAATCCGTCAAAAAATTACATAGTTTTCTGATTATTCCATTTCTTAAATCATAGTCTTTTACGGAATACTTTAGTTAGACTTTTTGATGATTTTGATGTAAAGCAAAGAAGAATCTATTTGAGTCTTTATCTGCAAGCTACCTATTTGAACTACGTCATATGCCTGAATTCGTAAGTATTTTGAATTGAAATTGCATTGTTACAAGAATGAAATGTAATTATTGAGTTTTGATACATTTTTCACATATCATTAGCATAATCATCAATCATCACATATGATTTTGTAACATTAGTTAATAGCTATTTTACATATATACCAATTAAAATTAATAGGAACACGTACTAAATATATGTGGTAGTGATCAATTTTAGAATGATTGTATTGATGCAATCATAGTGGTTGTAGAATAGTGGAAGTAAATAGTGGTCAATGATTTCGTTATGCTCTGCAAAGGAACATTCTTTGTGATTTCCGATAAGTATGTTTTCTGCTGCCTATATTTTGTTAAAATCTATTGCTACTAATAACTATTTGATTTTATAGTATACAGACTTAAGTATAATCTTTAGTATGACGGAAGTATATAATATTTATTCTCGAATGTGTATATCTTTAGATTATAATGCTTCCATGGTCATCGATAATGGATATCTATTTTCCAAGCGACAAAACAAGATTAATCGACAAGAATAGTATCATAGAAGATCGGATATATATATATATACATTTAGACAAATAATATTGAACCAAATTTGTCTTTAGTGTAGTAGCTTTTTTTTAAAGAAGATTTTTAAATCGAGTTCATTTAGAAAAAAATAATTTACGATTTAAACGTGGTATTATATATTAATGATTGATCGTGGGCACAAAAAATATTATGGATAAAAGCTCAGAACTTCTAGGGTTCTTCTATTTAGTATTAATAGATAATACTAATTTAATAATTTTGTATTAATTTAACTAATATCATAAAATAATATATTTTATATTTATATAGAATAGAACTTGGTAGATAAATTTACTTTATGATTTACAGAAAGTAGAGTAAAAATAAAATAAATTATACATTGACGTGTATTTGATTTATTATTAAAAAAAACTTAAACCACTAATAAAAGTATATATAATATATTTAAGTCTTTTCATAGAAATATCATAGTTTTCCCATATGAAAAGCCTTTCTCATCAATTTTCATTAAATATTATTATCGTGATATTTATTTCTGATTGGAGTTCTGGTTTAAAACCGGTGAGGTGATCTTAGATTCTATGATTTATTTGACTCATTACGAAATAGTACAGTATTTCTTCAGATAAATAGTAAATAGACAGAAGTCAAACTCGTATGTGACGACCGAATCAATGTCGGAAGAATTAGGAAGAAAAAACGACGCGCCTTGTGAGAGAGCAAGAGGCTCGTGACGAGCACGGACCACTAGGTGACAAAAGTAACGGTGTGTCAGGGGGAGGGTAGGACCCATGCCCAAGACCCGAGAGATTCGATTTTGAACCTACACGCGATTCAATGCAATGCGTGAAAATTTGAACTCAGACAAATGCTACGAAATCACAAATCTGTACTTCTGATTTTGGTTACATACTTACATGTGTCTGACACTAGACTCTCTGTTTAAGCCCATCATCAAATAGTCACTTTTTTTTTTACTTCTAAGTTTTGTTCTTGTATTCCCCACCCAAATTTTATTACTAGTATTTTACGATTTCTATAACACCTATATTATTTCTTGAAAATTCAGTGTTTTTTTGGCACATCTATATTAATTTTTGTTTGTTTGTTTTTAATTGCAACTCCATTTTTTTCCAATATGTATATATATAACTTATTATATACACCTAAATGTGTTTAATCTGAGTGTGACACATATAATTTTTATAAATCACAAGATTGTGACATATACTACTATTAAGTCTGATTTTAACATGTGTTAATGTAATAATATGAATAAAAATATTAAAATTGTTTTTAAAACTTTATACAAAATAGAATAAGAAAAACTATAAAATTAAATATAAAAAACCCGTAGATTCCAAAAAGTCAAATATATGTGGCAAAAAATCAAATAAAAAACTACAAAATATATTTATGTCCAATAGAATGTATAAAAGATAAATAAAATGTAAATGAAAAAGTTGAAAATTAACTGGAAAGAGAAATATGTAATGGATACAAATTCATAAAAGGGATCTATGTATATTGACAATAACATTATTAGAATTTTTTTTTATTATTGAACGTGTAACGCAGAAGTCCATATTTACATATATGTATCGGTAATGTATAAATAATATAAATCTATAATGCCTCAAATTCGGAAGTAAAGGTATATATATATATATGCCTTGATCTTAAATTCAAGAAGTTCTTAGTGCAGCCAATATAATAGGATAACAAACGAATGGTTTAATTTTTCTAATTTAGCATACGTATATATACTCATGAGTCATGGTCGTATACTCGTATTATGAAGATAACGATATGAGTTTTAGATTCGGTCATAGGCTAAACAAACCGGTCCTCAAACCCGGACCAGTGAATCTGGAATAATATTAGTCCTTGTTTGGATATTATCGGTGAATATTTGTTGAAGATAAAAAAATTGCTTATTACCACATCACGTGGGAGAAGATGAAACACACGTATATGCGAGTCTTAAGGTACAAGAAAGTTCACACTATGTGTGTGTGTCTTTGGGATGGATTTATAATTGTTGAAATTCAAAGTTGTTTGGTTTATTATTTATAGACCGTAACATTGTTTCTGAAAAGAACAACAAAAACGTGGGCCGAAGTTATAAGCCCAAATAAATAAGGCCCAATGGAAAACCGGAAAACGAGTTTCGTGGATAAATGGTAGCCTTATTGGGCCTTATTGGGCCTTATTTAAGTCGTTCCTTCCCTGTGGAGTTCCTTCAGGAAAAAAAAAGCCAGGGAAGATGAAAATGCATCCTTTTTCACCAGAAATGGAAACTGGAAAAGGCACGGAAAGAATTCATCTTTTTCACCCAGAACGGAAGACGATTACCAAAACGAATGAAAGAAAACAAGAAGTCTCATGATCTACTTCTACGGCCGAACAATTCGATTCAAATACGGTTTATAAACAAACGTGAAGATTACTCGATTCCACAACTTTCAAATCCATAACAAAAAAAAAGAAATTATTCTTCATTGGCTTCGCCCGGGTTCGAACCGGAGACCTTCAGTGTGTTAGACTGACGTGATAACCAACTACACCACGAAACCATTTGTTAACGTTTTCCTTTATTAATAAAATATCATGACAAAGACCATATGCTTCGTTACCTCGAGAGACAAAACGCTTTATCGTTTTTAGACAACATCATACTGTTTGCAGCTTTCTATTTCGTTTTTTAAATAGTGATTGGGCTAAACAATATCAATTTTTGAATATATATATATACACACACAAACAATCGGTTGATTGATGTCAAAAACATAAAATATTGTTAATCAGTTGATTCGAAACTAAGATACAACTGTTTTACTTTCTTCTGTGTTCTATTTAAATCTAGGATGGTGAGGTTCCTTTTGGTCCAAATAAACATCGGTTTTCAAACATGCTCAAAGACACAGCTATAAAAGATGCCTATTCCACATTACGTCACCAGAATACTTAACTTTCTAAATCTCATGTGAGTTGTTTTTAGTACATAGCAAGAAGATCATAACACGAAATATGCTCGAAGATAATTTTAATAGTACCTCAGATAACAAAGCTTATCAGACCAATTTTATATTCATGCTAATTAAGATCGTTTCAAAATTTTCGAAGATCATGTACAAATTCCAAATCAAAAAAGAGTTTTGATGTTCGAGATCGATCATGATACTCAAATTAACTTTAAATTTTTTAATCCTTCTTGATATCTAACTATACGTTATATACTTTCAACTAAATAATATATATAAGAGCTATGTAAATTGTACATAGGAATTTCTATAAGAAATTAGCATGCTTTCTTGTAGTATGTATACATGAAATAGAAAAGGTATATAATAAATACAAAATGTTTTTTTAGAATTCAAATAAATCGAACTATACCGAAGTAGTAGTGTAGACCACAGGGCATTAGCCAGCATTTCGACAATTTAAAAAGATATATATTGGTCATGTTCGTTTGGCAGCCGCAGGTTCCTACGGCTGCGGCTGCGACATATTCTTGTTCGTTTAGTCCTGCGTCACAATTTTTTCGACCGCTGATTAAAACAGCGGTGCGACTAAAAATTTGCGATCAACCGCAACCATAACCGCCGGCGACAGATAAACGAACAACATCTGCCGCAGTCACAGCCGTAGGATTGACCGCAGCCGCAGCCGCATGCGGCGACCAAACGAACAACACTATATATTATAAAATTTCGACAATTTTGCTTGGACTTAATTTAAGAACGAACAAAAGAGATCACTACGATCATTACTTATGTATTTCTAGATTTGAATAATGTTGATAATTAAATGTTATTGCGGTTAGCTCAGTAACAAACAGTTTAATAGTACCACACATGAAAATAGAATTAGAATGTATGTACATGTGTCGAGTTAATTCTATAAATTCAGGGAGTTTAACGATATTCTTCTTGATTGAAGTGCACTATAATTCCGTATATACATCTCAATAATGGCACACATACAAACAAGTATTAAATATAGATCCGTTCATCGATCGTAGCAAGGTGTACCCGAAGTAGGAAGCATGATCCATTGCCAAGGATGTTTGCTTCCACTTGAAACTTTTTTAGTTTCTTTCTCAAATCTTAATTATAACTTTTGTCACTGATTAGGTATATAATATTATACTATATGATATAGATTTCTGTGACATTGAGAAAATGAGCCTTGACGACTCCGTTCTTGATTATAAGAAAAACAAAAGCTAAGGATTATATTTTGTAAATATATGTTTTTTCGTTCAAATGAAAATAAATTAAAAAAATAATAAAATTATCTAATAAATTTTTGAAACTCGCAAAAATGAAATTTACATTATTTAAACTAAATATATATACGTTATTTTTGGTTAAACTATATATATATAAGGCATGTTCGTTTCGTAGTCGCAGGTTTTTGTGGCTGCGTCATGCGGCCAAACGTTGTTCGTTTGACCATCGCAGGTTTCTGCGGTCAAACGCTGCGGTCGACCGCAGAAAGCTGCGATCAAAATTTTTAATCGCTGTGAAATTATAGCGTTTGCAATCAAACAATTGCGATACAACCTGCGGCGATAACCTGCGGCGATCAAACGAACAACAATATTGTTGCGTCTAACCGCAGGTCGCTGCCGCAGACAAACGAACATCGCTTATATATATATATATAAATATGTTGAGGATGATCAATTAAAATTTGGAGCCAATTAGATCTGGTTAGAAATTCGTCATTCTTATGCTAATTATGAACAAAATTAAATATCTACTGTTTATTTCTGTTAAAAAACTAAGCATAACAAAATCAGGAATAAACATTTAATATATATTTATCGAAAACGTAAGTTGCTATTGAAAATTAAAACAAGTAGTTAAAATGAGAGCTTTGACTTTGTTTCACTTGTATAAATCCAAATTAAATGATTCATAATTCGTGTTTTATTGCTATCAGCTAATCAATTATACAGAAACTGAAACGAAAAAGAAAAATTCAAAGGATCAATTACCACCACACAGCCATAGATTATCAACGACCGATCTTGCTAGTCTTCTTATTATTTCCGTGATTTCTTGATCCTACGGTCCAAATCCTCGAAGAACATTTCGATCTCAAGGCTCAGGTCAATCGGTATTCGGTTAAGAACATTAACCGGTGTTAATTTCCTTTTCGTCCCAGAAAACCGGTTTGGTTTCGGTTTTTTTGGAGCGGGTGGGCATAACGTATACTTGGCCTCCGGAATCTTATGATCTGACGATGTTGGAGTCTTGCAGACATCGTCGTCGCTGACTGTTGGATCTTCGTGATCAGGAAAGTCCAACTCGGGTAGGGTTGACAATCGGATCTTCTCTACGTCATCTTCTTGGATCTCCTTGACACAGAAGATCTCTGCCATTAGGGGAATTTTGAGAGAGAAAGAGAGAGAAAGAAAAGAAGAGAGAGGTATTGGATCCGAAGCTTGAAAGCTTCCCATTTCAACTAAATAGTGATGTGTCTCCCAAGTGACAGGATACATAAAAAAGAATTATTTATTAAATTATAGACTCGTTATTAATCTATTATAAGCATATAGAAATTTTGTTATCACATATAGAGGCTCTAGGCATCATATATGTATCGAATAAATGTAAAGGTTAAAAATTTTATCCACAAAGTTTGTGTAAACGAAACGCACGTGCCTTTGCTATGCATGGGACCTCGCTGATATATTTTTGAAACTTGAATGTTTTAGTTTCTAATGTTTTGATACGATGTCGTGTAGATTCACTTTTTTTTTCCTGATATCGTGAACAAATAATTTTCTTAGATGCTTCCTTTATCGTGCACGCAAGTAATGAGGCACCAACTAATAATTGACTTCTTACTACTAATTGATTTTGCTTATAATTGACATTCTTCCTTTCCTTGTCAAACACGAAAAAAACAATATTTTTCATATAAGCCTCCAAATTAATATACTGTAAGATGACAATATGATATTAAGTCAGTTGATTAAGTATGAATTACGTGAGTAAATTAAAAGGATTAGCAAGGGATAATGAAAGACACGTGGACGCAATGCCTAAGCACATGGTTGATCATCATGTCCTCCATCTTTCTCGTTTTGTTATATTTTTTTTTAGCTTAATAAAGTTTAACATATTACTTGTCAAATATTTAGAAGAACAATGACTAAATTAATGTATAAAGTTATTAAAATTCATATAGATGTGAATATATAAATTCATACAAACGACCATATATGAGCGATAAAGTTGCAAATATGATCGATCAACATGTTTTCGCAGTGACCATTTTAATATTCTGAATATAATCATTAGATCGTACAATCGATATTCACAAATTCTTACAAAGCAACACACTAACAAGTAAATTATACTGTTATATCTTACTTTTGTAATAATTTTTATGGTTTATTTTATATCATCAAAGAGTTTAGAAATCAGATTTCCATTTTATTTCAAACTGATTACGAAAAGATAACTTTTTTTCAAGCTACAAATACACAACTGTGGACTGTTTACGAAAACACCTAAAGTAAGATTATATATGCATATTCTAAAAAGGTGGCTTCTCTCTTTATATATAGCAAAGGTAGAATGCTTTTTACACATGGAGAGATAAAAATGAGAGACTTTATGATATCACCCGATACTGCTTAAACATATTTGAATGAAATTCGATCCACATGCGAAATTTGGGACCATTTCTTTTCTTGGTTTTACCCACTTCTTTATCTAATGATCATCATCATTAACAACTCTTATATATATTCACCTCCCTGTATTAAAATCCATTCTTTGATAAATAAAACCAAATAATATATAAACAAGCTGAATTAATTTGAAGTGAGCTTAGTGTTGTTTTCTCCATTTGAAAAGAAAAAAACTCCGATTAATCCCTAATATATTATTTGAGAAACTTTTTAACATAGTAATCTTATACTGACGTGTTAATAACAAAAATAACATGCTGACGTGTCAACACCACAACGAGTTTCATGTTAAATATATAAAAGGGTTTAAATTATTAGAATAATTACAATACATGCTACTAATATTAATTTGGTTAGAGAATAATATAATTTATTCAACTAACTAAAAAATACTATTATATTTGCAAAAACAATAATTTTTATTTATTTAAATTTTTATACGTTAATTTATAAATAATTTCAAATAAATAATAGATTTAAGTTACTATTGTAATTTCTAATATATTATTTGACAAACATTTTAAATATATTATTTGAGAAACATTTTAATAAAATAACATTATTCTGACATGTTATTAACATAAATATCATGTTGATGTGTCATCACTACAGTAAATTTCAAATAAATATATAAATGAATTTAACTTATTATAATAATTACAATTATATCATTTTTATCTTGGTTAAAGAATTAATGTATTTTTATTGAACTAACAAAAAATAGTATTAAATTCGTAAAAAATAATTATTTTTCTTTTCTTAATTTATATATATATATATATATATAAATTAATGTTAAAAGTAATTTTAAATAAATTTTAAAATTATATAAATATTTAATTTATATTTACTAATAAAATATATTTTGTGAATATTTTCCCTACACATGATGTAGGTATAAATCTAGTTATAGTGATAAAAAGAAGAAGAGATTTGAACAAAAGTAGTAATTAATGTTAATGAAGGTCAAAGCATAATTAAGATAAATTAGATTGGGATCAGAGTCCAGAGATTGTAATTGAGTGGTTTTAATATCTTAAAAGCTTTTAAGTGTGATTCCCACATCTTTTAATAAAAATCACTTTGAAGTGTATATTCTTAACGACGTGATACAGCTTTCTTGTTCATTTCTGTAGGACACGCTTTGCTTTTCCTCTATACCCTTAAATTAATATTAAGAACCATTTTTTAAACATAAATTAAATAATGTATAATGGAAGTTACATTGTTCACATGGGCTATGGATTTCCACACATAGTAATTAAGTCGCTTTTGCATAATTTTGTTCTAAAACTTATAGTTATCATCCCTAATAAATTATTTAATAAACATTTTAATATAGAAACTTTATATTTACATGTGATAATAAGAACTTTTTAAATCAAATATTATATAAAACATAATTTACTATAATATTTATAAAAATAGTATTAGACCAATATTTATTACTATACTATATGTAAATATCTAATATTTCAACATAAAAAACAAACATAATATAAAATAAAATATTAATTTTTAAAAAAATTAGTTAAACAAAAGATAAAACAAAAATTTAGAATAATTTAATATTTATCACATTTACAACTTTTACCTATTTAATAATATTATCTTTCCAAAATATTGATAATTTAATTTATTTGTATAATCTGATTTTTTGTTGTATATTTTATTTGTATAATTAATATTAATTTTTAATAATATTTTAAATAAAAATCAATTATATATATATATATATATTTAATTTATATTTTCTAAATAAATAATTAATTATAATATGTGAATATTTTTTCTCACACAAAGTGTGGGTATAAATCTAGTTATATATAAAACATTATTATTTGATAACTGATATACCAAACGTGACAAGAGAATTTTGTAAAGCAATAAATCCAAAAAAATACTTTAATCGAAATATGATTTATTTAAGAAAAGCAAAAATACTTTAATATAGAAATTTTTATACCTCTAATGTAAAATAATGTTATTCTAAAAGATTGTTGATTATTGCGATTAAGTCAGTATACATCAAAGTTTGGGGTCTAACTAGTATTACAATAAATTGAGGCCTAATAAAAATATCTACTATATAAATACAGGCCTTTCTGGTTACAATTACTTTTGGGCTTTTGACATGGAATTGATAAAAGCCCAGTTTCAATCTTGAAACGTTGATTTCGATTTGACGACTCCTCTCGTCAATCGAAATCTCACCATCTTTAGCTCACTCAGTTTGCCGGGAAAATTATACGTCATCGTGCCATTCTTTTGAGGACGAAAATCCATGATTGATCCAAGAATGTAATCACTCAGGTTGGGTTTTTTCGATCTGATTGAGTTTTTTTGTTCGTCTTGCGTTTGGGAATTAGAGGACGAGAATGGGGAAATTAGCCGTTGCAGCTATCACGAGCTAGTGGGTGATTCCCTTGTCGATTATCGTCAACCTCATCGTTCCTGATCCCTACATGGTAAAAATCTTCTTTTCAAACTTGATTCTGAAAAGCGTTTCTGATTGTTTCAATGACTGACTGGATGTGATTTTTCAGGACGAGATATTCCATGTGCCTCAGGCCCAGCAATACTGTAAAGGGAATTTAAGGAGCTGGGATCCGATGATCACTACCCCACCTGGATTGTAATGTTCTCCTGAATCATATCTTTTCTTTTGTGTTTTAATGCCAATTTGTGTTGTTACTGCATCTCTAACCGGTTACTTGTTCATGCTACTAGACAGAGATTTAGAGATTGATTGAGAATTTAAATCCTTTGAACTGGAAATCTGATTTTTTTTGCAGGTACTATCTTTCACTCGCATATGTTGCTTCTTTGTTTCCAGGAATGTTATTGATGAAAGGTGCTACTCAGTCCTTTGCAGAAGCGTGTTCAATGTATGTCCTACGTTCTACAAATGCAGTTTTTGCAGTATTTTGTGGAGTTATCGTGTATGAAATAATCAGTTTCTTGGGTCCAAATCTCAGTGATAGAAAAACAACTCTAATGGCGTTAATAATGTCACTTTACCCTCTCCACTGGTTCTTCACTTTTCTCTACTATACAGATGTTGCGTCGCTAACGGCAGTTCTTGCCATGTACCTTGCTTGTTTGAGAAAAAAATATATGCTTAGTGCATTGGTACGTATTTTGAAGCAAATTAGCTGTTTTTATTGCTGGAACTACTACTTCGCTGAACTTATTGTGGTTTTTGTCCTTGCAGTTTGGTACTTTAGCAGTTTTTATCCGACAAACAAATGTAGTCTGGATGCTTTTCGTTGCTTGCTCAGATGTTATAGACTCCTCTCTTGCGTCTCTGATGGAAAAAGAAAAACAAGTTAAAACTCAAGATCAGCATCAGCCCATTGATAGGAAAGAAGTAACTCTGAGATCAAATGTTAGGAAAAGAAAATCGGATAGCAGCGCAAATACTAGAAACCATTTTAGCCGCCGTAAAATTATTTCTTCGATAGAGGATACTTCAGGTAGGCTGCTTTTCATGTTCTTTCCCATAGTTTGAAAATATTTTCTGCTCTTCTTAATCACAAGAATAAATGTTCATCTCTTATAATATTTAAAGTTAAAATGCAGGCTTAGTCCGTGAAATTTGTGCTGTAGTGGCACAGTCTTGGAATATGAAGTTGAACCTTTTGTCCAAACTTAGCCCTTTTATCGTTGTTGTGGTGGCGTTTGGTATTTTTATCCGCTGGAATGGTGGTGTAGTCCTGGGTATGTTGATTCAGTTTTCTTATTTTCTTGTCAGTTAGGATTTGGGTCTGCATGCATTTCCTTGAAATGGAAATTTATGTGTCTATTGTCTTTTTACTAATCCATCAGTTCAAATTAACAGGTGCAAAAGAGGCTCATGTAGTTTCACCACATTTTGCGCAGATAATGTATTTTAGCCTCGTCTCTGCTCTTTTCACTGCTCCCCTACACTTCTCAGTAGTTCAAATGAGAAATCTGTTTCAAAAGTTCCACAGAAATTGGCCCATAAGCTTCCTACTTAGTCTCATGGCTCTGATGGCCGGATATGCCTCTGTACACTTTTTCAGGTTTGGTTTCTTGATACCTTTGAAATGACCATAAGCTCTTCTACAAGCTCTCATTCTCTCTGTTTTCTGTAAATTCTTTGTAGCTTGTCTCATCCATATCTTCTCGCCGATAATCGCCATTATCCCTTCTATCTGTGGAGAAGGATTATCAATTCTCACTGGTCAATGAAGTACCTGCTAGTCCCGGTTTACATCTATTCCTGGTTCTCAATCCTATCTCTATTAGGTATGCTAAAACTAATTTATGTAGTATCCTTTCTTTTCCTTATGTTGTACATTGTGAACTTGAATTGGTTCTTTCTCAATCCAATAGTGAAAACTCGAAGGAAGATCTGGGTATTGGTCTACTTCTTAGCTACGTGCGCTGTTCTTGTTCCTACGCCATTGATCGAGTTCAGATATTACACCATTCCGTTATACTTCTTCATGCTTCATTCATGTGTAAGAAGCAACGGCGTCTACACTTGGATTCTCATTGGAGCGATTTTTGCCTGTATCAATTTGTTTACAATGGCAATGTTCTTGTTTAGACCGTTCAAGTGGGGCCATGAGGATGGTGTTCAGAGGTTTATTTGGTAGGGATAAGGTTTATACTCTTTTTCAATGTTAATGGTTAGGTAATTGTGATGTATCCTGTTGTTATAAAAACATCAGTTTTTAATTTTCAAGGTTTCTTTTTTTAAATGGTTTAGTGGTTCCTTCTCGTAATGAAGTCAGGTTTGTGATGGAGTTTTGTGTAAAGGCAATTGTACAATAACTAATGTGTCCAAATGAATGGGAATAAAAGAATATCGGAATATATAATACTTCCGGGTAAATCTATAACTTACTATCTTTTTCGTACAAAAGCCCGTCTAGCTCAGTTGGTAGAGCGCAAGGCTCTTAACCTTGTGGTCGTGGGTTCGAGCCCCACGGTGGGCGCACTTTTTATTTATAAAAGTAGGCTATTGTAATAATTTTGCAGTCATTTTTTTTCCCTGATCCATTTCTTCGGTTCGGTAATTGGAAGATAAAAGTTGGAAAACTGCAAATATTCATTTTAATAGCAAAATTCGTTACAATTATTTTGCAAAACTGGTTGTTTCCTACCGTTTAGTAATGCAAATATCCATCTCAGTTCTTTGCAGAAGTGCTGTTCTAGTTTATACAACTGTGTCTAAATAAATTGATGTGTTTACGTCTCTTGTTTTTGAATAATAACTTCTTATTCTTTTCTAACGAAACAGGTCAAATTGGCAAGCTCTATGATCTATCACGAGAGAAGAAAAGATAATTTTTAAAAACTTTTTGCTAGAACTAGACTTGTCGACAGTGCATTATTCCCATACGAACGGTTCTCCTAATTTTTTCTATACATCGAATTTGGAAATGTATGAAAAGAGATATTCGATTGGAATGCACGTAGAACGGATAAGGTCGATTATGGGCCCATGTATCTTTTATGGGCCCACGTATCTTTTATGGGCCCACGTATCTTTTATGGACTCACATATCTTTTATCGGCCCACATATTTTTATGGACTCACATATCTTTAATGGGCCCACATATTTTTATGGACTCACATATCTTTTATGGGCCCACGTATCTTTTATGGGTCCACATATTTTTATGGACTCACATATCTTTTATGGGCCCACGTATCTTTTATGGGCCCACATATCTTTTATGGACACATATCTTTTATGGGCCTACGTATTTTTTATGGGCCTACATATTTTTTATGGGCCCACGTATTTTTATAGGCCCACGTATTTTTATGGGCCCACGTATATTTATGGGCCCACATATCTTTTATGGACTCACATATTTTTATGGGCCCACATATTTTTTATGGGCCCACGTATTTTTATAAGCCCACGTATTTTTATGGGCCCACGAATTTTTATGGGCCCACATATCTTTTATAGGTCCACGTATTTGTTATGGGTCCACGTATTTTTTTATGGGCTCATCTCAAGTTGGCTCATCTTTTCGTGTAATCTCACTTCACCTTTGACGAACAGTCATCCAAGCCAAACTTTAGAGATTAGAACATTGGATTCCTTTGCAACATCAACTTTTCTTGTTCAATTCGGATCAAGCAAAGTGATATCTAAACTAACATCCCAAAATCCAGAATTTTAAGGCAAAACCATTATACTATAACCACATAACATAATTAGTGTACGTCGAACAAAGCGAAATTAATGAATTAATAAAATTACGAAAGGAAACAATATCGATCGGAAGAAGATTTAGGTGTTAATGGTTAAATAGAAATAGTTATATACTTTGCCGACCCTATATCCAGTATTTTCATACGAAGATTTAGCATCCTTCTACGAGGGATGGTGGAATCGAATTCCACACTTCTGGAATGAACGTAGAAGTGATACAACCAATGCGTGCAAATGCGGATCTGACTGCAAATGCAACCCTTGCACCTGTAAATGAAGAACCCCCATAAACCCTAATGCAGATATATGGGAGTCTGCAATAACCCTCATGTTTAGGTTTTGTTATAAGTAATAATGGCTGATTCCGCCGGTAGGTCTGCGGCAACTCAGTCTTCTTCTTCTTCTGTGTGTTTCCATGGTTTGGTCTCTGCAGTTTTATCTATGTGACTATATAATCCATACGTATTATGGGTTGGGTCTTTTAACTGAAGTTCAATGAAAGTTTACTTCTTTCTTGTTCAGTGCACGTTTAAGATCAAGCCATGTTGTCTGGGTTACAGAGCTTGGATAAACAAGAACATACAATAATGAAACTACAAGAGATATAACACACAAGGTTTTGAACAAACCGAACAACAGCTAAGTTGTTGTTGAAGCAGAAACGTGCTTCTCAAGAACTCCTTCAGTGGCTTTTCTGAATAAGTTATGTACCTGTAAGGAGATGAAAATTATACAGTAGAAAAATGTTTGTTTTTATGTATTAAAATGATTAGGAATGGTTTAGTGTTTGTGGAAAGTAGTACCTGTTTTGAGGTGAAACCGATCTTCTCCAAGTCACCAAGCTGTTAAAAATCCCAGACATTTGGTTAGTAGAGGAAAGAGAGTTTAGCTCTAAGGCGCAAATATGGGAGAGAAGAACCGTGTAATACCGATTTTAAAGGACTTGTTTCTCTAAGTTCAACTATATACTCAGCCATCTTTTGTCCAACTCCCTGAAAAATAAATAATGGAAATGGAGCTATCTACAATGAAACCAATATTGTCTATGGAAGCAGATATTTTGCTAAATTCATGGGTTCACATGTAGATTTACCTTTAATTCCATTAGCTCTTCTCTGTGAGTTACAAGATTAATGGTGCAAGTTAGTTCTTCTGTGATACTACGGGTTCTGAAGAATCTAAGGCAGCTATATGAAACTGGAGACTATAATTACCTGTTGGCTGTGTTTAAGAAGTGAATGTAGTCTCTTATGAGGGAAGTCTGTGAAAAGAGAAAATGTTGCAAAAAGGATTCCTGTCAGTTGTCAACATAGCCCATATTTTTGAAAATGTTGATTCATACCTTTATATTAGTGCTCCAAGCATTAAATTTCTGGCAAGTGCCTTCCACCTGCATATTCTCAGCGTTCGCAGAAAGTAAAGGTGTTTTTGGAGTCATTGGTTTGAGAACTGAAGAGCATCCATCTGCTGAGTTTGGTATTGCATTTGAGTTTATTGGAGATAGAGCTTCTCGAAGAGGACAAGGTTCTGTGCATTTCTTATCTAGAATAAACGCAAACCAAAGTATGAAGCGAAAAGGAATATGTCCCGTTTTTTATTTATCAAGTAGCTCAAGAAAGCAAACCTCTTAAGCTTGCTTCGTGCAGGTTCTCTATTGGTTCCTGGATCATTCAAAGAACTCAATCAGTCGAATTCCAGGTTATAATGATGTCTTATAACAATGAAACCAGAGTAGCATACCCATAAATCTGAAACGGCAGAAGTGTCCCCACCAAATAAGTTCCTTGCGGTCACAAATGCGTCCCTGTGTGGGACATATTGTAAGGGAAGAGGTTCAACGATTAGAACTATCAAGAACTCAACCAGTGAAAGGGGTACCTCTTTCCTGTGCCAGCAAGTTTAGTATTTTCTGTTCTGTGGCAGCCGTTTTTTCTGATCGAGCTCTGAGAAGTTGAAGTTTGATTTGTACCCACCAGCGGAGAACGTATTGCCATCATTCTATGTGTGCTTTTCGTCTTGCCTTTTGATTCAAGCCAAGCTTGCAGTTTTGCTTCCATATCTATTTTAACCTTGGGGGTCTCTACCTTGGGATTCATAGAAACATTGTTTGAGATGTTCCTTGACCTTGCAGCCAAGCTAACAGTACGAAGAGATTCTTGGTATTCTCCAGGATTCTAATACAACAAAAACAAACAAATAGATTCACCAAATTTAGTCACTTAGGGAATTTCTTGAACAAACCAATAAATTCCACTATGCAACAATAAATTTTCATTTTCTTACCAGACATGCCACCATGAGAGCCCTACTTGTTCCTCCAAGTGAATCCTGCAGTATTCTCGTCAATTTGCTTTCCCTGTAAGGCACTCTTGGCAGGTTATTATTCAGTGCATAAACCACATTGGACAATGCAAATAACGACTGATTAATCTTGGCACTCTCTTGTAAACGGATTCCTTCATTGCCTGTCCTTCTATTGTCTTCGTTACCTGATTAATCCATGCAGTTTTAGTAATATTGCAGAAAACAACGCATAGTGCCTCCTTTACGTTAACCAAGTACTTAGATAGTTGGAAAATGGCAAGAAATCTACCTGCCAGATCAATCAGATTGATTTTTCCAGTGACAGCCCCTTCCGAGGTTACCGAGATCACAAGCACTCCATGGCTTCTACTAGAGACATCATTTAAACCAGTGTATGCAACTTTCCGGCGCTGAATGCCACACGAGTAGGCCTCATGAAAATCACACATGGACTTGACTGGGATACTAGAGAGTCCCTTAGGATGCGCATGTCCATCTTTATCATCCCAAATGGCAATCATGTTGGCTTTGACTTCTAGAAGATCCCAGCATCTGTCCATGTAAACTTCATAATATGAAATCTCCGCTTTCCTCCCTGTATTCTCGCACATAGAAAGAATGGTGGACATGGTCAATGGCATCAGGCCGGGAAGATCATCGGTTCCCTGAGACAGCAAGTGCAGAAGGAGTTGAAGCTAATCAGAAGCTAGCAGACCCAACAAACCCCAATCAAGATACTTCTAAAATCTCTCAGTTCTCATGGTCTTTCTTAGACTTTTTTCAACCCTATCCTCTATGACCAAACAACACCTTCTCACGTATATTAATTTTTAGCAGAAATCAAGCAAAGAGAAACTCCACTAATTTCGGATTTCAGCCAAAGATCCAACCTGCATCGTAAACGTCTTTCCGCTTCCGGTGGCTCCATAAGCCAGCACGGTAGCGTTGAAACCCTGAAAGATCCCCGGAATCAAAGGTTTTACTTCTCTATCAAAAATCTGCTTCAGATCATCATCATCTCTCTTGTAAAACGCATCCAGCTGATAGCATTCGTTTCGACTGCTCCAAATAACACCAAGTCCATTAATCGAAATTAGAGTAAAAACTTAAGAGGAACCAAAATCAGAAGAAGGGGAAAAGAAAGGGAAGAAGCTTACCAGCTATCTGGATCTTTGAGGTGAACTGCCACTTCGCTAGAATCTCCATCACCGGCGATAACAGAAACGCACGACCGGGCGTCACCACTCTCGCCGGAAATTTCCCGGGGAAGGAACGGACGAACTCTAAGGACGACCCTTACCTTGGAAATCGAAGATGAATCCAACACTTTGGTTTTAGAATCCATCTCTGTGTATTCGAAAATAGGAGAGGGAGAGAGTGTTGTTTTTTAAAAATTTGAGTTCGAGTGGATCCGTTACTCTTTGAATTTGCTTTGTTGGGCACACAATTACATTTCTTCTTTTAGGCCTATTGCGGCCCCACAATTTCATTTTGTCTTAGGAGCTTTTGGTTTTATAAATTGGTCTGGGCCCATAGCTGTCTAGGCAATTTGTTTTATAAACATTTTCTGATAGACAAAAAACAAATACATTAATGATCAAACTTTGTATTCAAATGTTCACATTTCATTTTTTGTTTAATTGGTTAATTATATCAAAATTTAAAATCATTTAAATTTCTTATTCATTATTATATTTTATATATTAAAAAGAAATATTGCAACTAACGCACCAATCCCACATTTTCTGATTTTGTTATTTTTTAATATAAATATTAATATTCTTATTGTAAAAAAAATTCTAAATACTCCATTAGTTTAATTTTCTAAATGGAGTAACTATTATTCTAATTGCTAAACACACTTCCATATATACAATTTGGATACAAACAAAATTAAATATATTTAATATGCAAAATGTCTTAATCATTATTACTACTAGGATAATACATGTGCGATGCACAGAAATACTGAATTTTCAAAATATATACAAACATAAAAAATAGTAGTCTAATTTTCATTTTTAATATGCGATATTAAAAAATAATAAATAGAGGATACAATTTATATTTTTACAATTTAAATTTTAAAATATCATATAAGTGAAACATTTCATATGAATCTTTTACTATCTATTTCAACAAACATGATATAAACTCAATCCAATCGTCTTTGTCGTTCTTTATTTTTGGGTATATGACCATTTTTTAATTATTTTATAAACAACATTGCAAAAGTTAAGATGAGATATTGTTTTTCAGTATATAAGGATATGAAAACATTGATCATTTTAATGATTAATGATGAGGAAAGTGCACTTGCTCGAAACTTGTGGTAGTAAATGAATGTTCAATATACATGTACCAGTTGTATCCATATGAGAAGAAAATACAGGATTGATATTTATCTTGAGAAGAGAGAACTGGTTTTTTGATTTCAGAGAAATTTTATGTGTTAGGAAAAATTTTGTAAGTTTAAGTATGACGTGGAAAAAAATATGTTATTTTTATTTTGTATGAGATGTGCAAGTGTAAAATAAATGTGAATGTCCGATCCATTTACTATATATAATGTTATGATTTGGTTTTAGGATTTTATGATATTTAATTAATTTTTTAAAAATAATTAAATTGGCGAATAATTAATATAAAATATGGAATTTAATAGTGTTAATGAAATTTGTATATGTATAAAAATTTGAAATTTTTACTTTCTTTTTATATGTGTACAATAATTAAATATTCATGAAAAGTAATTTTCATTTTTAAAATTGGCGAGTAATTAAATGTGTACTGCACGAATTTAAAATTTACTAATTTTTAAATCGTAGGATATTTGAAAAGTAATTACGATTTGGAAACTCATTTAATAATATCTCTATAATTAAGTTACCTAATCAGAATATTTGAGTAATAAAATATATAATTTATGTTTTAAATTAAATTAATTAAAAAATTTGGTGAGAGTGAATATAGTGCAATTTTCACTATCAATGCTTCTCATTTAATATATAATAGATATTTTTAGAAATTCTAATAAGATCTGTTTCTAAAATCTGAAAAACTCAAAATCCACAATACTCAGAACCGAAGCGATCCAAATAAGCAAATGGCTACTTTTATTAACGATAACTGATTCAACAATATAAGCATGTGTTTAACGCATAATATGTAAACTAGTCAGTATCCCTGAATTCGGATGAACAATGTTGTCGGACGGGTGAGAAATAATAATGTCGCTGGCATACTATTTTGAAAAAAAGTTTCAAATCAATGGCGTTTTTTGTGTAATCAAACACAAAGATTAATATTTTTTCTCTTACCTGATTTTCCAAATATCAATTCATCATTGGTTCTCGTAGATTCTCTATCTTTTTCAACAAATCATAGACAAATTATACGGATTATTTTGGTAATAAAAAATGCGATATGTTTAGTCATATAATGATCTGGTCCTGTGGGTGTGGGTAGAATCGAAGTCTTACAGAAAAGTCAACAAGTCAACTATGAACAGAGAAGGACGAGGAAGGAGACAAAGTCCATTAGGGCATACCTAATTGGTCGAAACAGAAAGAGAGATGAAAGCGCTAAAATCTCCGCCTTTGACAAAACTTTCCTTTGATTTCAATTAAAAACCATTATTATCACAAAAGACTTTTCCCAGAGAACAAAATTACCAAAGTTAGGAGATTATTGACAAAAAAAGTTGGGAGATTCATTGTTACCCAGCTTAATTTTTCTTTCTTCTCTGGTGAGTCTTTCTCCAATTTTTGGGTTTTCTTGGGTCTTTCCGCTCCACTTTGTACCCCTTTAACTGAGTTTGTGTTTACACGCATAGAGCCCTTATCTTTCTTTTAATCGAAGATAAAGCTTGAGTGAGTGATTTATTTCGTGTGTTTTAATGGGAGCTTGTTTCAGCAATCGGATCAAAACAGATATTGCCTCCAGTACATGTGAGTCATTTGTCAATTTCTTGCCTTTCTCTTCTTTTTAGAATTGAAAAAAGGCTCTTGGGAGTTTCAATGATATTGTGGTTCTTTCGCACTCGTTTTGTCTTTTGAATTGGTAAGTTGATTTAATGAAGTTGCTCTTGTTTGTAGTAGTACATATTATGTTTCCATTTTTAGTAAGAAAAAGTTTGATCTACGGAAATCCCTGTGTCGCACTGTCGCCTGAGTAGAAATGACTGTCACTTTAAAGTCAGTTGTTGTCTTTTTAGAACGAAACGAATAGATTTAAGCTGTTTCTGTCATTATGTGGTTTGTTGTTCCAGCCAGATCTGGAATCGCAGCCTAAAAGGCTAAAACCAGATTCATCGACCATTCTTTCTTTCTAGGATCAAAATCTAAATACAATGGCTTGTAAAATATTTGTGTTTTTAGTGTTCTTAGAGAAGATTTCTTGTAGGGCTAAGTTCGAGATTCTTGAGTAGAGATGAAAGCAAGGGGTCTTCGAATACTTCCTTCTCTCATATGCCTCGAACAGAAGGCGAGATCTTACAAAATGCTAATTTGAAGATCTTTAGCCTAAGTGAACTAAAATCTGCAACGAGGAATTTCCGGCCTGATAGTGTGGTTGGTGAAGGTGGATTTGGTTGTGTTTTTAAAGGATGGATCAATGAGACTTCCTTTGCTCCTTCTAAACCAGGGACCGGGATTGTCATTGCAGTGAAAAGACTTAATCAAGAAGGGTTCCAAGGTCACAGAGAGTGGCTGGTTAGTCACATTTCTTCCCAATTTTTCTCCTCAAATTCCAAGATTGTCTGAAAAGTCGACTTCTTGAACCTCTTTTGAGCTTTTTAACTATGGAAACAGGCTGAAATCAATTACTTAGGTCAGCTGGATCATCCTAACCTTGTGAAACTGATTGGATACTGCTCCGAAGAGGAGCACAGGCTTCTTGTATACGAGTTCATGCCTCGCGGTAGTCTTGAGAATCACTTATTCAGAAGTAAGTTCAAATATATTCAAAAGAGAGAATCTCATAAAGATAATTTGTTTGGCACAATGATTAATCTTTTTTCCCTCAAAAAAAAGGAGGAACATTTTTTCAGCCACTTTCATGGAACACACGGATTCGAATGGCTCTTGGTGCAGCTAGAGGACTTGCTTTTCTTCACAATGCTCAACCACAAGTTATATATCGAGACTTCAAAGCATCCAACATCTTGCTTGATTCGGTAAGGCACATGCTTGACTCTGTGTAGCTTAGCTGTTGATGCGGCCAGAGAATCTTAATTGTACTGTTTCTTTGTATCTGCAGAACTACAATGCAAAGCTTTCGGATTTCGGTTTGGCTAGAGATGGTCCAATGGGTGACAATAGTCATGTCTCTACCAGAGTAATGGGAACTCAGGGATATGCTGCTCCAGAATATCTAGCCACAGGTATATATGAGCACTCTCTGACTCTAATCAATGAAGAGAATTGCAATATTAACGTTTCTGTCAAACTTGAAAGGTCATTTATCGGCAAAGAGCGATGTGTACAGTTTCGGGGTTGTGTTACTGGAATTGTTATCAGGAAGACGAGCAATAGACAAAAACCAACCAGTAGGAGAACACAATCTAGTGGACTGGGCAAGACCTTACTTAACAAACAAAAGAAAGCTTCTTCGAGTGATGGATCCTCGCCTCCAAGGTCATTACTCACTAACCCGAGCTTTAAAGATTGCAGGTCTTGCACTCAATTGCATATCTATGGATTCCAAGATTAGACCGACCATGAACGATATCGTCAACACACTTGAAGAACTCTATGTCCAAAAGGAGGCGCCCAAAGAGCAGCAGAATCCTCAAACCAACGTTGACAATAGCAACAGCAATAAATCTCCACCAGCTGTGAATTATCCTAGGCCTTCAATTATGTAACAAAAAACGAAGGGGTCGGATACCAATAGTATTCAAGGTTAACCAATCCTCTCCTTTCGGTTGAGACTTCTACTGGTGGCGATTTTTACTGGGTTCTATAGATATATTGACTCTTTACCTTCTCTCTCTCTCTCTCTCTCTATTTAGGTATTCTGCTGTTTGGTAGAAAGAAAAAAAGGTTCTTCTTTTTGTTTACCACTTTCCTGGCAATGTAAGAGAGTTATAAATTTAGGTTCCTTGCAATGTTTAACCTGATATGGCATACAAAGTGTTATCGGGATAAGAAAACGACAGAAAAGGCAAAGACGTGGGATCCCAGCAGACAATCAATCTATCTTGCATTCATCGTATTAACAATGCAACGTGATCTGACTGAACTGCTTGAGTAAGGTTGATGTCGAAAAGCTCGGATAGGCATTTCAATCTCGTAGAAAGGATTCTTCAAGACATAATCAATGTAGCGTTCATAAATGTATCTAAGGAGGCTCTCCAAGTGGGGAGTTCCGGGTTAACAAACCACAAAGAACTTTGTTCCTGAGATGTAAGTAAAGAAGCAAAATCACAATCTAAGAGAAGAACACGGGAAACGAAGGAATTGTGAATGACATCTGGCAAAATGACAATGAATATATTACCTGGGAGAGACTGAAACAATGAAGATCAAAAGTGTCAGCTTCCACAAGCTCAATTCCAAAACAACCATTTACAGGTGAAATCTGCTGAGAAATGGCGTGCATTGAATGCCATAAACCCGCTACTCTCAAGCTGTCATTTGTATCCATCCTTCCCTCTGTTCCACAATCCTGAATTTTCCCAAATCCAGTCACAGGCACACATCTTTGGATCACACTCGGAACATCAAAAATCAAATCTAGAGATACAGTTTCTGGATCAGGATTTTGAAGCAAAATAGACAGTTTTCTGTTCGTAAATATTTCCCGTGAACCAAACCAAAGCAAAAATGTCGAGTTCTTTAGCACGAACCCTAGAGTAATACCAAAATCTTGTCTTTTCCATAACCATAAGCATCATTTTGCGTAATTTTCCGGGGATAAAATTTGATGAATCCGAATAAATGAACATCAATCAGTATTGTCATCCTCGTACGCTTCTGTATAGCTACGATACCAAAAACAAGGAAAACAGAGAGTAAGAAAGAGAAACAGAGACCTACCTTGTAAAATATCAAACCACCAGATTTGTTGATTATCTAAAGATAATCGCTGCCATTATCTTCGAAAATCTTCAAAGCTCAAAGCCGAGACGATGAAGAACAAAACTGCACATTTAGAAATCAAATAAATAATTTGTAGCTTGTCACAAACGATGTTGGTGGGCCAAAGAACTGTAAGCGTCTCTTAAAGCGCCACGTGAGCTTTATGGTTTATAACTCTCTCCAACAAACGACCCAAACACGTCTGAAGAAAAAG
This sequence comes from Pugionium cornutum, assembly GCA_018901935.1. Lineage (NCBI taxonomy): Eukaryota > Viridiplantae > Streptophyta > Magnoliopsida > Brassicales > Brassicaceae > Pugionium > Pugionium cornutum. Next base: position 11,421,064 of record CM032158.1, on the reverse strand, counting down.
GGGAGCTTTACCGGAGGGAAGTATATACTACCCTAAAATGGCGGTGACTGAAGAGGAGAAGCGGAATTCAACTGTGGAGATCTCTGGATTACGTTTCACATATCCTGGAATCGACGGTCATCCACCTCCGGGATCAAAACCACTTATCGAAGATTTCTCTCTCACGCTCAATTCGACTGACCGGTGTCTCCTCGTCGGATCTAATGGCGCAGGTTGGTGAATTTCGTTATCTATTTAGCTTGAACATTTTAATTTTGGGATCTGAACTCTATGATTAAAACCAGGGAAAACGACGATTCTGAAGATATTGGGAGGGAAACACATGGTGGAGCCGCAAATGGTTAAGGTTCTGGGTCGATCGGCGTTTCACGACACTGGATTGACATCTTCTGGTGACCTCTGCTATCTCGGTGGAGAGGTTTGTGATGGATTTTTAATTCTTTGTCTTCCTGTTTCGGGATGTGAATGTGGTTGGAGGACAAATTTAATGTTTTCTTCTCTTCTTACCAGTGGAGGCGCGATGTTGCGTTTGCCGGATTTGAAGTTCCGATACAAATGGACATTTCGGCAGAGAAAATGATATTTGGAGTGGCGGGTATTGATCCTCAGAGAAGAGATGAACTGATCAAGGTGAGTAGAAAAAATATATCAAAATCTCACTTTGATGATACTGTTAAAGTTCTGTCAATTCTTCCTCTACATGTGTTTCCTTGAAGTTTGGGGAAGGATTCAAATATTAACAACATCAGATCTCAACTCTTTTGTTCTTTGTGAATTCCAATGTTAAAACACGGAATCAGCCAGAGCATGGTCTGATCATGCATCTTTGTCACATACCGAAATTACTAGCACTTAAGCGTCTCAAGTATCACTATGCTATAGTTTACAATTCGGAATGAAGTTGCTTGCTTTTACATCAAATGCATCAGATTCTCGACCTTTCTGTTTTGTTCTAATTTTGGATGGTTCAGGTGTTGGATATTGATATCTCATGGAGATTGCACAAAGTATCGGATGGCCAGAGAAGACGAGTCCAGATTTGTATGGGACTCCTCAAGCCATTCAAGGTTAATTTTTTTAGCAAATCCAGGTTCTTCAGAATATAAAAGGGTTTGATGTTTTAACACGATGGACTGATATCACCTAAGTATGAAAGATGTGTTAGAACGCGAAAAACCGGATATGAAAATCACGATATGAGAAAACGATCTAGGGATCAAACGATTGAAAAACTGAATTAAAAGGAAGACAAATTCGTGGAGGCGAGATTTGATCTCTTTCCTTAATTCAATAAATCTCCCGCAGTGTGGCGGTTTGATGAGATTTTGAATCCCAGGATACAACCACAATGAGACTACAATTGCAACACCCAACTGTAGAATCTACGAACAAGAATCTACGATATACTCTCGATAAAAACTTACAGTGCGTGAAGAAGAGAGGAGGAAGATCGCTGGAACGACTTTGGGAGAGAATGCGGCCGAATTAGGTTAATGAGGATTAAGGCTTGTTTTTATAGCCTTAAGGGAGCGGTTTTCGCAACCCTAAAACGTGGGAGGGAACCGAACCGACGAAAAAAAATCGTGGACGGTTAGGAGAGAAAACCGTGGGTATGGTTTAGGGTTTTGACTTGGTTTTGAGTGAAAACCATAATCAAAATTTGGCCCAAAAAGAATCTTATTGGGCCTACGACCCGCCTACGGCCCTTTGCCAAGACCCAAGACCCAAGACCCAAGACCCAAGACCCGAGACCCGAGACCCGACCCGAGACCCGAGACCCGAGCCCGAGCCCGAGCCCGAGCCCGAGCCCGGCCCGGCCCGGCGGCGGCGGCGGCGCGCGCGTGGCTTGGTCCCTTTTCTCTCCAACTCTTTTAAGCTACTACATAAGCTCTCCCATTTATATACTAGAGGATTTTTCCTCAAGTTTCCGATGTGGGACTTTTGTCCCTCCTCATTAATGGGCTTTTTAATGAGCCCAATGCCCATTTCTCATTCACATTCCAACAATTTTTGCAATCAATATTTGGGTTATATTACCCAATTGAACATGCAAATTTGTTCATAAAAATTGTTCCAACAATCCCCCACATGAATAGAAATGACTCTATACAATGCAGACTCGATAGACTCGACAGACTCTATTATCTAGACGTATTCTATAGACTAGACAGAATGACTTTCGAGAGTATAAACGAAAATTCACTGTATCTGAGTTGGTAGCATGTTTCAACTTTGAACCACTCATTGTTAATATCTGTCGGGTTTACTCGACCAGGAGGTGAACATGATGTCTTGAACCACCCGAGCTTTGATGTAAACCGAGACAACAGGTATAACACAGTTTCATTTCTCGTAGAACTATGTTCTCTATTGTGTCCATTGTGGCCGTGGACTTGCCTGGTTAATCATGAGTGAACTTGGAGAATATAGCCTTTCCTTCATTCTCCTAGAAACGGCCCCATTTCACACTCATAAGGTGATTCGCCAATAGCTTTGTTTTAAGGAGCATCCTGTAATACTCCACTTATATGTCAAAACTATGGTCTCAAATCATTAAAAGCAATGCTTATCCTACACATACAGGTAACAACACTGTTTATCATCCTAGGAACTGGGTATAGACGTAAGTCACACAGTGTTTTTTCAGATTCCGTTTGATTTAGTTGTCCCTTTGAACCTACATCTTGGGATCTCCAGTCACGTAAGTGGGGTTTCCATCAAACTTCATCTTTATTCATAGGCTTTAAACCCATTCCTCTTGATGATTTTACGACTTGATCTCGAGCTAAACCTTTAGTAAACGGATCCGCTAGGTTATCGGCTGATTTGATGTAATCTACCGTGATTACACCACTTGAGATTAAGTGCCTAATGGTTTTATGTCGTCTTCGTATATGACGCGATTTACCATTATACAGATTGTTCAGTGCCCGAGCAATAGCCGATTGACTATCACAATGTATACGTATTGCTGACATTGGTTTTTCCCACATCGGGATATCTTCCAAAAAATTACGAAGCCATTCTGCTTCTTCTGCAGCTTTGTCTAAAGCTATGAACTCAGATTCCATGGTTGATCTAGCCAACAGAGTTTGTTTGGAAGATTTCCAGGACACTGCTGCACCACCAAGTGTAAAGATATATCCACTCGTGGATTTTGAGTTTTTGGAGTCGGATATCCAGTTCGCATCACTGTATCCTTCCAAAACTCCGGGTTCTCTACCGTAGTACAACCCATAATCTTTTGTATAACGTAGGTAGTTTAATACTCTAGTTATAGCTTTCCAATGATTATGTCCTGGATTACTCGTGTAGCGACTTAGTACATTTACCGAGTGCGCCAGATCGGGTCTAGTACAGTTTGTTAAGTACATCAAGCTTCCGATCACGCGTGCATACTCTAGTTGTGACACCGCTTCACCCGAATTTTTGGTCAAGTGAAGTTGAGTGTCGACAGGAGTTTTTGCACTTCCATTTGAGTAGTTCTTAAACCGCTCAAGAATCTTCTCGGCATAATGAGTTTGGGATAGGATGATTCCTTCAGAATGTCTATTTATCTTGATTCCTAGAATGACATCCGCTAATCCCATATCTTTCATGTCAAACTTTCCACTAAGCAAACTCTTAGTTTGATTGATCATGTCTTTATTGCTACCAATGATAAGCATATCATCCACGTAAAAGCATAACAGAATATACCCATTTGGCGTATTTTTGACATAGATACACTTATCACATTCATTTATGCTGAAACCATTTGACATCATTACATTGTCAAATTTTTCATGCCATTGTTTAGGAGCTTGTTTGAGTCCGTACAATGACTTTACAAGTCTACACACTTTGTGTTCTTGACCAGGGACGACAAACCCTTCAGGTTGTTTCATATAAATCTCTTCTTCTAAATCACCATTTAGAAAAGCAGTTTTTACATCCATTTGATGTATTTCCAAGTCCCTCAATGCTGCGATGCTTATCAGCATTCTTATTGAAGTTATTCTCGTTACTGGAGAATAGGTGTCAAAGAAATCCAAACCTTCTTTTTGTCGGAATCCTTGCACCACAAGTCTAGCCTTGTACTTCTCTATTGAGCCATCGGTTTTCAATTTTGTTTTGAAAATCCATTTACACCCTAATGCCTTAGAGCCTTGTGGTAGATCGGTTATCTCCCATGTATGGTTTTGCATAATGGAGTCGATCTCACTATTCACAGCTTCCTTCCAAGAAGGCGCATCAGGTGTAGACATGGCTTCGGTGAATGTTCTCGGTTCATTCTCTAAGAGAAAGACCGTCAAGAAATCATCACCAAAAGATTTTTCCTTACGAGCTCTTTTGCTTCGTCTAGGTTCATCTTCAATATTTTCTACTTCAGTTACTGAAGTACCAGATGTGCTTGCCTCATTTGTGGAGGTGATTGCATCACTCTCTTCACGTGCTCGTTTCGGAAGTTTATCCTTACACGGAAATACGTTTTCAAAAAATGTTGCATTTTTTGATTCCATAATCGTATTGACATGGATATCTGATATATCTGATTTATGTACCAAAAACCGATAAGCACTACTATTGTGTGCGTATCCTATGAATATGCAATCCACAGTTTTAGGTCCAATTGTGACCTTTTTAGGAGGAGGTATTGCTACTTTTGCTAGGCACCCCCACACTTTCAAGTATTTGTACGAAGGTACAATGCCTTTCCACAGCTCATACGGCGTTTTGCCGGTTGTTTTGTGTGGTATTTTGTTGAGGATATAATTTGTGGTGAGCAATGCTTCCCCCCACAGATTCTGGGGTAACCCAGATTCCTGCAACATTGCATTCATCATTTCTTTCAGAGTTCGGTTTTTGCGTTCTGCAACTCCGTTAGATTCTGGTGAGTAGGGAGCTGTTGTTTGATGGATAATGCCATTTTCTTGACAAAATGCATTAAACGGTCCATCATATTCGCCTCCTCTATCACTTCTAACTATTTTAATAGTTTTCTTAAGTTGATTTTCAACTTCGAGCTTGTACTCTTTAAATTTTTGTAGGGCTTCATCCTTACTACTTAACAAATATACGTAACAATATTTTGTACAATCATCAATGAATGTCACAAAATACTTTTTACCACCTCTAGTTTGTATGCTTTTCAAATCGCATAAATCAGTGTGTATTAATGCTAGAGGTTCAGTAGTTCGTTCAACATGAGGTGATGGAGTTTTTGTGAGTTTTGCTTCGACGCATATCTCACACTTGTCTTTACTTATTTTGCATTTTGGAATTAGGTTCAAATTAATCAATCGTTGCATCGATTTATAATTCACATGTCCTAATCTTTCATGCCATAAATTAAAAGACTCAACCAAATAAGCAACTGGTTTCTTATTCATTGCAACATTGGAAAAAGTAGAAGCATCATTGTTTTTGAGAACTGTCATTACACACATTTTGATCAGTCCTCCCTTAACATACCCTTTTCCCAAGTACACCCCATTCTTCCTAAGAACCAATTTGTCGGACTCAAAGTTGATGGCGAATCCATGCTTGCTCATCAATGTCCCGGATATCAGGTTCTTCCTCATGTCTGGCACGTGCTTCACATTGGTGAGAGTGACTTCGTGTCCAGATGTCAGCTTCAGCACCACTTTGCCGTGACCTTCAATCTTGGAAAAAGCCATGTTTCCCATCATCAACTGCTCCTCGGACTTGTTCTTCTGATAAGAACTGAACATATCTCGATCAATGCAGATGTGAGTGGTTGCTCCAGTATCATAGAACCACTCCCTAGGGTTTTCCTCAACCATGTTTGCCTCAGTGACCACCGCACATAGGTCAGCTTCAGTCAGATTGGCTTGAGCTTTTCCCTTCGCCTTACTACGACACTCCGAGGACTTGTGCCCTTTCTTACCACAATGATGACAACTCCCTGAGAATTTCTTCGGGTTGCCTTGCTTCTTAAAGCTTGTGGAGGCTTGAGGTGCGACCTTGTTAAACGCATGTTTATTAGGTCCATTGTTGTTTGCCACAACCTTGCCTTTGCCCTTTCTTGCGTATTTGGCTACATTCGCATTATGATCGAGATGGTAATCTGATCTGCGATGTGTTGACTCAATTTGCAACCTGGAAATTAAGTTTGACAACGTCAAAGCCTTTTGCTTGTGGTCGAGATAATTTTTGAAATCGACCCAACCGGGAGGTAGCTTCTCAATAAAGCAATTCACAGTGAATGTCTCACACAGCTTCATTCCCTCATCGGTTAACTCTTGGGATATCATTTGCAGTTCATGAACTTGCTCCATGATGGGCCTTGAGTCCACCATTTTGAAGTCAAGAAATTTCTTAACTGCATATTTCCCAGAGCCTACGTTGAAAGACTTATACTTCTTTTCCAAGGCATCCCAGAGATCCTTGGAAGTTTTGACCTCACTGTACACATTGAACAGTTGGTCCACCAGGCGGCTTTGAATGTAGCCTCGACACAAGTAGTCTCCATGGTTCCACGACTCAACACTAGCAAGAGCTCGTGGATCAGTATTCCCCGGAGGTAAGACAGGCTTAACCTCGGTGAGATACTTCTCCAATTTCAGAGTGGTCAGAAAGAAGTGCATCTTTTGCTGCCACGTCTTAAAATTGGACCCATCAAATTTGTCCGGCGTAAGTCCTGCACTTATAGAGCTAGGCACAAACGGGACATCAGATGAGGATGAACCAAGTGGTAGACCACTCCCAATCTGGGGCGTCATCTCACTTGCGTTAATCCCATCATTTGCACCTCGGGATGTGGTATCAACAGGCACGTAAGCAGTTTCGTTAGCCATTTCAGATGAATCTGTTCAAATATAAAAGAAACAGAATCAATATGGATCACAAACAAATGCGATAGCAATATAATCGATTTAAAAAATCGTTAAAATTGCGTTCTGCGGAAATTTGCTTTAAAAAGCGTTCCGAGAATTCGCTCAGATTTCTGCGGATATCAAAAAATTTTTTTTGATATTCCGCGAAATTCCAGAAAAATATTTTGACTCCTTTATGAATCAGAAATATTTTTTCCTCCTTTCAGAAACCCTGACAGGCGTTTCTATAAATATATATTTATATATATATATTTTTAAAATAATATATTCGTGAAACCCTAATAAGGGTTTGTAGAATAATATTTTTTTTTTTTTTCTCAGGTTTCGCGAAACTCGCCGTTAGGCCTTCGCGGAAACCGTTTGACAAAAATATTTAGATCGTTTTAGGTTTTGAAACTTTCCACTGAATCGTTATAAAACGTTCGTAGAACTGTTTCAGATCGATCACAAAAACAGATTGAAAACGTTTATTAAATCGATTCCGATCGATTGAAATAATGTGAAAACGTTTATAAAAAACGTTACGAATCAGATCAGAATCGTTTGAAAATCGTTTTAAAAATCAATCGCAATTCTCAATCCGATTCAAGCGATAAGCAGGAAGCGGATTTATTGAATTAAGAATGTTAGAACGCGAAAAACCGGATATGAAAATCACGATATGAGAAAACGATCTAGGGATCAAACGATTGAAAAACTGAATTAAAAGGAAGACGAATTCGTGGAGGCGAGATTTGATCTCTTTCCTTAATTCAATAAATCTCCCGCAGTGTGGCGGTTTGATGAGATTTTGAATCCCAGGATACAACCACAATGAGACTACAATTGCAACACCCAACTGTAGAATCTACGAACAAGAATCTACGATATACTCTCGATAAAAACTTACAGTGCGTGAAGAAGAGAGGAGGAAGATCGCTGGAACGACTTTGGGAGAGAATGCGGCCGAATTAGGTTAATGAGGATTAAGGCTTGTTTTTATAGCCTTAAGGGAGCGGTTTTCGCAACCCTAAAACGTGGGAGGGAACCGAACCGACGAAAAAAAAAATCGTGGACGGTTAGGAGAGAAAACCGTGGGTATGGTTTAGGGTTTTGACTTGGTTTTGAGTGAAAACCATAATCAAAATTTGGCCCAAAAAGAATCTTATTGGGCCTACGACCCGCCTACGGCCCTTTGCCAAGACCCAAGACCCAAGACCCAAGACCCAAGACCCGAGACCCGAGACCCGAGACCCGAGACCCGAGACCCGAGACCGGCCCGGCGGCGGCGGCGGCAGCGGCGCGCGCGTGGCTTGGTCCCTTTTCTCTCCAACTCTTTTAAGCTACTACATAAGCTCTCCCATTTATATACTAGAGGATTTTTCCTCAAGTTTCCGATGTGGGACTTTTGTCCCTCCTCATTAATGGGCTTTTTAATGAGCCCAATGCCCATTTCTCATTCACATTCCAACAATTTTTGCAATCAATATTTGGGTTATATTACCCAATTGAACATGCAAATTTGTTCATAAAAATTGTTCCAACAAGATGATTTATCTAAACCCAGCTTTCTTGAATCATCATCTACAGGTTCTCCTTTTGGATGAAATAACTGTTGATCTTGATGTTCTTGCAAGAGCCGACCTTTTGAAATTTCTAAGAAAGGAATGCGAAGAACGAGGAGCAACAATAATCTACGCCACTCATATATTTGATGGCCTCGAAGATTGGCCAACCCACATTGTAATATAAACCACCCAAATCTGTTTTCTCTGTTTTTTCTTCTCCTCTACTAAAGAACATCACATCTGCCATTGTAGGTGTATGTAGCAAACGGGAAATTGCAGTTAGCAATGCCAATGGAGAAAGTGAAGGAGACAAGCAAGAAGTCGTTGATGAGAACAGTTGAGAGTTGGCTTAGAAAAGAAAGAGACGAAGAGAGGAAGAGAAGGAAAGAGAGGAAAGCAAACGGGCTTCCAGAGTTTGAATCACGGGCTGAAGAAAGCCGTGTGACCGGAGATCCAGCACGGATGTTGAACAATGGCTGGGCCCCCGGGAGACTTCACTCTACGGTTGCAGGAGGTGAAGATAATTTCGTTTTCAGCTCAAACAGAGTTCTCAGGTAAGTTAAGCAAGGGAGGTACAGACTCCATTGAACCAACAAGAAGTTAATACTATTTCTCTGTTTCGAACAACGAATTAAAAAAAATCTTCTTGTATAGAAAGTTAGAAACTACTTATTCTGAAATATTAATGTATGCTATTTCTGTAATTGTATTTTAGTTTGGTATTCAAGAGTCAGTGAATAGTCGAGAGATTGTAAACTTTTATCTGTATCAGTGTTTTAGTTCAATTTTTTTTTCTTACAACAAAGGTAATTTACATTGTAATGTTTTTTCTTCAAGATCTCTTACATTATAAGATAGTAGATTCCAAATCCAACTCACTAGATTTCATTATAGCTATATTCCTTTCTATTTTCAAAGTTATATATGATTTAAATACAGCTTTTTGGCTGAACATATTCAGTACATTTCTTTGCTAAGAACAAAGGAATTGATCCAACAAACAAATAAGATGTCACGACTGAAGTCATCAGTAGTTTTTTTACGTCCGCCAATTGTTTTGTTCTTTTGTGCCGAAAAAAGTTGATGCTTATACGATGAGATAGTATATAAGATTTATGCTCTCCACCATCTTTAATCTTTCTATCTTTTACTTTTTTCTTTTTGAAAAATAATATCCCTTAATTTCGTATTCTTTTTTCTTAAATTCATTTCGGTGAACCGACCATATTTATTCATATGCCTGCGTTATTACATCATGGAGTGATGCTATCGAGATAGGATGATATCACATTTGAAAAACAATGTCATTGGCATAAAACAAAATATCTACAGATTAAAAAATGCGATATACAGTCGGTTCGTGTATCACCTAAATGATCAGAATATGAGATAAGATTCTGCAAAATCTTATTCAATATCTTATATTACTTTCCATATTTTTTTCTCTGATAATTTGTGATCGCAGGTTGCACATGATGATGGTGTAATGCATTTACATGACATCGCATAAATTCTACTCTCCAATATATGGATGATTGGTTGAATTGTATTCATAAATTAATTGTTTTAGAATATTGCCTGCTGATTTTTTTGCTGTAACTTTATTTTTTTGCTGTAAAAATCTTTTTAAAATTGAAATACTATTTAAAGAAAACATGAACAAATGAAAAAAGATAGGACAAGGTTATAAATTGTTTTGGCACCACTTAAAAAATTTAAAATTGATATAGTAAGTCTTAAAATCAATCACTTCTCTTATGTGTGGTTTATTTATTTGTATAGATAAAAAATCCAAGTTTCCTCAAAATATAGAATATATATACTTAATACAAGCAGAAGCGTAAAGGAGAGCTGCGGGCTACATTAATCTTTTATCCCAACCATTTGTTTTGCAGCCGCTTCAGCCTCTGTGCATACCAATTACAAGACAAAACACACCAAACACGACAAAAAAAAACCTAATCTTTAAAATGAAACCCTAACTTCCAAACCAAGCAACCCCAATACTTTCCCTAAGAAAATAAGGGAAGAATGGTAAACCCCAATTCTATATCGTAACTAGATTGAAAGACGTGCAAATAATTATATTATATATAAAAAAGGTTCGATATCTTCCGCAAATATTTTTATTTTGGAGAAATCAGACGCGGAAATTCTTGCCGGAAAAAGTCTGACCAAATTGCCAGTTACTCGGAGCGATGTTCTTGGAGGCGGAGCTTCTGCCGTCGGAGGTTCTAACTCGGAAAGAAAGAGATTGGCCGACAAGAACGGCGTTGGATTGCCAGTTTTGTCCCCAATTCCGGCTGAGATCTAACCACTGTGTGTTGGTTCCTTTCACACTCACCTTCACGACGTCTCCGGCTCCGGCTACGTTGGTGACCAGCACCAAGTTGAAGAACTTAAACCCATTGATTGTGAATCTTATACCTCCCTTCTTCCTACATGGGATCCTGCAACACACGAAAAGAATTGTATATTCTTAGTTATGTCTAAAAATGTATACTCTTATATTGATGATTCGTTGCTTGCTTTTCTTCGGAAGTCCTCTATTTCTTCTAATGGATGTTTTTGTAAGTTCGAAAAAAAAAGATTAGGTTCGAAGGTTAAAGGTTATGGCTTTAAAGGGACTAAAAGACAGAAAAAGTAATTGCATAGACTCAACTAAAACATTACGTTAATAGAAAAACTTTTCAGTTTGGTTCCCCAGTGAATAAAGAAAAACAAGCAACTTTCTCGGGAAAATAAGAAAAATAATAAATGGAATAAAGAATAGAGTGAACATGCCCAAGGCTCTGAAAATCTTCAAGCTCACAGATTCTTAATTAGATTCGAGATCCTAAAAGAAAAGTAACCTCTTGACTGAAGCAAAGAAATAGCTTTACAACTTTGACTGAGCGACATTAGAAAACAGAGTATAGAGATATAAGTAAACATAAAACAGAGAATTTAGAGAGAGAGAGAGAGATACAAAGAAACTTAGTAAAAACAGTGTGGACTAGAGAGAGAGTGAAGAACTTACCTGCGGTAAGAGACGGGGACGATACCGGCCTTATACTTAGCAATAGATAGAAACATAGGCATGGCGAGATCAAAGTGTTCACGAGGAGGATTACACCAACCACCATTGTCACTAGCCTGAGCGAAATTTGGAGGGCAGAAATTTGTGGCGGTGATAAGAATTGATGGGTTTCCGGGAAGGCACCATCCAGGATCATTGACACACTTAAGCTCAAAGCAAGCCCCACAACTCAAACCATTGTTGAATAAGGCCGTACTTAAAGCCGCTGTGTTCACGCCGTAACCTTGGCTATATAGATTGCCGTATCCACACGCACCACCTACAAATCCAATTTGGGAACTTGCGTGTTATAAAAGATTGAAACTTGGGAACGTTAGCGTTAAGAACGCAAATTTTTGTTTTAGTGAAATGTTGCATTTGGAGATCTTAATTCTATAGTTACAGAATGTTGAAGATGCTAAAGTTGAGACCTTCGATTTTTTTTTAAAAAGAGGAATTTTATAAATATATAATAAGAGAAAAATAGTGTACCCATTGTGCCGGAAGCGTCAGCGCCGCCGTAGAAGGTGGCGTGAGCATTGATCCAGGGTCCTCCGGTGTAAACTCCGGGGATTTTGGCGTTCACCACCGTTGACGTTAGGGCAGTAACCACCACAATCGTCATTACTATCAACAGTTTCGCCGCCATTATTTTGTTAAGTACGGAAAAGGTTTCGATTATGGGAGCGAGAAAGAGAAGAGGGAATTGTGTGAGTGAGAGGAAGTTACGAGGGCTACTTATGGAGGCACAGAGGAGGCTTCAAAAGACTTTCGGCTTTATCTTATTATTTTATAATGTAAGATATATAAAAGAAATATTTAGTATAATACTGTAATGTATACTTTATGAAAGGTAAAAAACAAAATTGAAATTCTGCATTTTTCTCTCTCGTGGATCTAATCTAATAATTTATTTTATTATATTCCACCGAACTCGAGAGTATGCCTACCAAAGTGTTCAATCACGATTTAGATTTTCAACCATTTTAAAATTGTAGTAATAATTTACTCTTTGTTTTCATCTGAATTTCATCAATTTGAGCTAAATGTTTTGCTCTCTTGGAATCCATTTGAACTGAATTTACTCGAAATTATGTCTCCAGAATCACAATAGAGCATCAAAGTTGTTGTGAATTAGATCCACAATAACTTTTATATCTTTTATAATTTCTTTTAAAGAAGTCTTGTACCGATAATTCTGCATAGCGATTATTACAGCTTGAAGTTCACTTTCCAAGGCTGTTGTTGCATTATTCCTATTACGTGTCCCAATCCTAACTACACACTTCGATCATCTCGTATGATCCAACCGGCATTGAGATAAAACCATTGTTGTGAAGAAAGGAACCATCATAATTACATTTGATCCATCCATGTGGAGGTTTACTTCAGATTCTTTAATCGAGAGATTGAATTGTAAAGTTTCCTTTCGGCTTCCATTTTCTATATAATTTGAAAGTAAGTTATTTGTATGTTGTTCGCTCTATTTTCTCTTGACTTAATAAACGCATCTTTCATGGAATTTAGATGCTTATCTTGTACTGCAATACGAGACTTTAAGTAGTATAATGATAAAAATCCAAGCTTTGGTACTTATTCTTCGAGAAAATGCAAAAGAACAACTGAACACTTGTTTCTGGCTTTCGGTAAAGCAAAATTGAATATCCATATATTGATATTAAATAATTTGTAACGTTTACCATTAGATATGCAATTAATAATGAGCCCAAATAAAGGAGCGTTTTGGACTACTAACTAACTTTCCGGCGGTTTACGTGACTCTACTCCGCGCCAATTTACAATCTTTACGCGAAACGTCATGCGAGTTTATTTATCTCACGCACCAAAATTGTAGTTTTTGGGATGATACGATGAATTCTTCTGAATACTGTCCAAATATAAAAAAACTTCTTTTGAAAATATAATTATTAGTTTCCACCGTCAAAATTAAAACTCATGATCTTCTTTTTTTAAAAGTCTGTTAAAACATAAATTGAAATACTGATATTTGATTTTAAAACATCTAAAACTATTATAAAAAGTAGGAAAATGTATATAAAATCAAAACTCAGATTTTAAAAATTTTATTGTTAGTCGGGTAATAATTAATTTTTGTATATATAAAAATATAATTATAAGCCAAAGAAATAGCAAACGCACGTGGTCGGAACATGGGCACCTCATGCATTTTGTTCTTTGGTCAATTTACGGGTGTGAGTAACAAATTATTTTTAATAAATATTATTAAAGTACTTTTGTTAAAATGGCTATTGTTTAATATAAAAATTTGAGTAATACCCTAAAATAGCACATTTTAAAGTTCTTCTTCCAAATCTAGCATAATAAAATTAAATTTCCAAAAATAGCATAAACACTTATGTAAAAATACTTATTTATTCTAAATAAATTATACATAAACTTAAAGTATTGTATTTGAGTTTATTATTTCTAATTTAGGGTTTAATTTTTTTCTATTAAAATATAGTTTTAATGCATTTTAATGTTAAATTTATGCTATTATTAGAAATTTAAACTAATGATGCTATTTTTGGAATAAAAACTTAAAAATATGCTATTTTAGACATTTGCCCTAAAAATTTTAATAATATATTTTTGGTAAACCCATCGTAACACCGTGTGACGAATTAGAAATCCCGCATACATCCGATCCGATCCGATCCGATCCAAATCATTTTATTACATCTCATTGATAGTATTGAATTGTAGAACAAAGATAAACGGTTACAATTATTTGATAGTGGGAATGAAATGAAATCCCTTTTCTCCTTCTGTTATTGACAATATTCAAGTACACAAAAAAAAAACCTAAACAATAGTTACAGCATTATTTAAATTAATCAAAGTAGTACATAGTATAAGACTTTGAAATATTGGTATAAGTACACGGAATCACATGTAACAAGGCCGTCCGTCGACGCAGTTGGGCATGAACTGACTGCGGGGTCCATCTTCACGTTTCACCTATGCATGTGTAATGTATACTCTTGTTAATAATTACGTGATCTATATAAGTGAAGGCATACAGAATAAGTGGGTTAAAAACCACATGAATAAATAGAAATGTGTGTTTGATATGTTTTCAGAGAAAGAAAAAAACTATATCGTTGATCATTATATATTTCCAAATTTTCAAGATCACCTTTCTTAATTAGAACCCTTCAAATAATTATCCGTTCATAATAAGGTACGCAGTTAATGTATTTATTTAAATTTGAGTGTTCCGTGACCGTCGAGATTCGCATATAGAACTAGTCATATGGTTGTACTTCTGTTAATTAATAAATTAAGAAAAACTAGATTTTGACGGACGTCATGGAAAAAATATTTACAAATAGATAATAATTAATTAATTATTTTGTTAATTTAAATCAGATATATATAATTTATCTTATATTTAAAATAATTTTTAAAAAATTTTTAATATTGATTATGAAAATGAAATAGATAATAAAATTGGATTATACAAATATACTTAAATTATATCTATTTTGAATTAAATTATACATATGATAAATATTCAATTAAACTAAACTTTTGTTTTATATTTTATTTCACTAATTTTTCAAATTTTATATTTTGTTTTAAATTGTATTTACATTTTATTACAAAATAGATTGTACATCGAAATATTAGAGATTTATCTATAATATATTGTATAATAACAATTTTCGTAAATATTTTAGTAAATGATTTCTTAGGTAATATTTATCTTAAAATACTCTAATAGTATGACACATTAACATAGCACACTTGTAAACCATACCTTAACATAAAGTTATTTTGTTAAAATAGTTCTCAATTAATATATATATATATATATATATATATATATATGTGTGTGTTAATTAATCAACGTCCATATTTCCAAATTGTATATATATAACAATTATATATACTGTATATACAATGCAATGATAATAATAATTTTTATAGAAAGTAAAAATATTCGACCACTACATCCATGTGGCTTCATTTATTGTCATTATTTTAAATGTATAAATAATTGGTATCAAGCCATTACCCTTAGGGCTTCCATATTTACATATTTCTTATTACTGCGTTACGTACACCATAAATGTCTTCACAGTCTTGTTGGGTTTTGTCGATTTAAAAATTGAATTCTTGTTCTAGTAACATTGTTTACACATAGATCGTATGTGAGTTAATGTAATTAAAAGCAGTCAGAGATTTATTTCAAGTAAAATTCCAAGAAGCACGTGTGAATGTGTGATTGTTTCCAAGAATGTTCACATAGAACTAGTCATTTATAGCATTAGACGACAGTTTATAAAATGTTACTAGAACATGTGAGTTAACTTTTCTAATCGATGTTGTTAGGTGGAGTAATTATCAATCCATTTTACGATCGTCGAGACATTAGTAGAGATAAATGCATGTGCAATTAATTAATATATATGTTAAGAGTAGTTTTAGAAGCAAACAAATCCTTAGATCTCACTTCGTCCGTACCACTTGACATCGACCACTAATTTAGTGTTTCTCATTGTATATATAATCGAAACCCTCAAATTACTTTTCTTGCTTTAATAATTCCTATTTGAGGTCACATCCCTAATATATTATTTGAGAAACTTTTTAACACACTAACCTTATTCTAACGTGTTAATAACAAAAATGTCAGCTGACGTGTCAACACCACAACGAATTTCAGTTTAAATATATAAAAAGGTTTAAGTTACTAGAATAATTACAATACATGCCATTGATATTAATTTGGTTAGAAAATAGATATATTTAATTCAACTAACCAAAAAATACTATTATATTTTCAAAAACAATAATTTTTATTTGCTTAAATTTTTTATATATTAATTTATAAATATAAATAGATTTAAGCTACTACCATAATCTCTAATATATTATTTGAGAAACATTTTAACAAAATAACTTTACTCTGACGTGTTATTAACAAAAATAAATATACAAATAAACTTAATTTATTAGAATAATTATAATATATGTCATTGTTATTAATTTAGTTAGATAATTAATATATTTTATTAAACTAACCAAAAAATACTATTAAATTTAGAAAAAATAATTAATTTTCTTTTCTTAATTTATATAACAAAAATTAATGTTAAAAATAATTTTAAATAAAATTTAAAATTTAAAAATATTTAATTTATATTTACTAAAAAATATAATTTACAAATATTTTTCCCCACACATGGCGTGGGTATAAATCTAGTTAATCATATAATTGCGAATATATGCGAGTTTGGATCAAGTTTACGTGAATGATCAGTTTAAGTTAAAAGTCAACCAGTTATAGTCGGTGACGTGTTGGAATTGTTAGAAAACATAATGTAAGGAACATAGTAACATGAAAATATTCTTATAAGTTGTTGTTGCTTCACAATTAATTTTAATTCATATGCTTATCTACTACGACGTACACCTTCAGGATTTGACTTAATTTTAATTCAATGCGTGTCGCATTCTGGAAATGGATAACGTTTCAGTTAGATTCTTGGGTTTCTTTTGTGTTTGTGTTTATTGATAACATAAGCCCCTTCGAGATATGTCGAGTTGTCAGTTGAGCCCATTGAAACGTGATAGTAGATATAGACCTTCAAGGCCCAAACTATTTATAAAAGAGACAACACGTCCGTTGTCTACGACTTTTCAGTCTCTCGTTTGTACAATGGCGAAAGACGGACCTAACTGGGACGGTCTGCTTAAATGGAGTCTCTATCACGCCGTTGGTACTCTACGTACTCGCCAGTTGAGGTGCTTCAGTCTTGGATTCACTGTGGATCACATTCTTTAACGAATCTTCTTCTCTTTAGATTCAATGAATGTGACGCCTTTGTTATTCCGATTAGAAAAAAAATACATCAATGTCACTGTCTTTAACAGTTTGTGTTTTGTCAAGATTCTCTTTAATTTTTGATCCAATAAACCTAAAACCAAAGCTTGAATACAGCAACTGCGTAAAGAAACAAAGCCAACACCAAACAACAAATCCAAAATCCCTCACTTTGGAGGACAGAAAGTGATAACATAACGAGAAGCCCTACACTTATTCAAGCTACTTGAATCATCAAAAGCATAACTATAAGCTTTGGGACAAATTGCTTTAAACAGATTAGCGAAAAGAGTGGGCTTACAAGCCTTTGGATTTGCATACTCACCGGTACAACAATACTTAGCCGACTGCATAGCCAAGCAAGCGCTTTTACACCCAACTACTTTCCCATCTCTCTTCACTTCCAATGCCGAAGGACAACAAACATTCAAATCTACTTCACAAGCCGCCACGCCGCATCCTACTCCTCCTCCGATGGGTTTCATCGACACCGGAAGATTGAATCCGTCCACGAGACTTACGTCGTAGAAATGAAGCGGCGAGGAAGACGAGCCTAGTGTCATTTCCACGACAGTTGCTGGTGGACCACCGCCTGTTCCTTGACAATTGATTGAGCCGCCGTTGCAATCTCCGGTTTGACATGAGCCTTTGCCATTTTGGTTGAAGATACAGCCTTGTCTACCCCAAATCCTACCGGACCATTTATCCGGCATGTCGACGATGGTTTCTTCGCCGCTTCCCATGTGGAATCCGCCGTTTCTCGGCGTGATATGACCTCCACCGCCGAGAATTCCGGGCCATATGCTCTCCCGACAGTTATTCACTAGTATAAGCTGAACTCCATCTGCCAAAAACAAAGAAAGAAAACAAATACAATTTTCACGAAATTTGCCAAAAAAAATTCATTAAGTAGGAAGTTTGAACAAATAAATTTTTTTATCCATTTCAACGGAAAAATGAACCATTTTAGAGGAAGTAAAAACATTTCGTGAGTTTTTGAACAGGAGAAGAGATATGGTACCAATGGAGGAGGATAAGAAGGCTGAGGTAGTGAGAAAGAGAAGGAAGAGAGTTGCAGAATTCGTCATTGTTGTTGTGTGAGGATCTTTCACTCTAAAGTTTGGTCTTTCTTTTTTGTTCTTGTGTAATTTTCAAGAGAATATTAATAAAGGGATTAGAGGACGACGTGGTTGAGGAAGAAGTGGAAATTTGAATTGCAAAATGTAATTGTTATTGTGAAGAGGATTGTTGTACAGGGAACTGCCAAGTGCTCACCTTTTATAAACCGAGTCTTTGATGGGATTAGTGGGGAACATCAAAGATTGAGGAGGCAGAGGCTTCATTGTTAGCCTTCTATAAAGATGTACTTTTATTTTTTTCATTTTAAGAATGGTTGGTTTAAAGAAGGATTTAAAGATAAAGAGAAGATTCATGCTCTCTTAATTAACGTTTATTATTTTGCAAAACGATTCATTAAGGAATTTATCCTTACTAATGTTATGACTTCATCAACCTTATGTACTAAACTAGAAGGCAAATTTCAATATCAATTTTTAATAGTTATTTTAAGAATTTATATTTGTAGTTTGCCCATATTCGTTATGTCTTGAGCCTATGTGTAAATGTAAAAATATTTTTATATAGAATTTCTTGTATATGTTTAATAATAGAGAAAAAATAATGATATGTGCATACATTTCTTACTTTCGCGACGACCTTTTTTCACTTCGCAGAGCAAATCAGCAAAGACTAAAGAGAATATATGCATTGCTTCAATGTGGGGATTTGCTTTCTTTTTAACAAAAGTTGCATAAAAAATTATCACATTCTTCTTTTTTTTCACTTTCTTATAAATTTTTGTTGGTTTTTAAAGATGATGAGAGAGATGAATGTCACTAGCTAGACTCTAAATGTTGATCTATAAAACAAGTGGGGAGGTTGAAGTTTTTGGTAGATTTGGTATCTTGCAAGAGATATATAACAGATAACTAGATTAGTAATAAAAAAATCTGTATAGAAGAATACAAGAAATTATACACATACAAAAATAAAGAATTGAATTCTTGAAAACATCATTCCATGCAAAATTTTGGACATCCCTAATATATTATTTGAGAAACTTTTTAACAAAATAATCTCACCATGACGTGTTAATAACAAAAATGACATGCTGACGTGTCAACACCACAACGAGTTTCACATTAAATATATAAAAGAGTTTAAGTTACTAGAATAATTACAATACATGTCACTGATATTAATTTGGTTAGAGAATCAATATATTTTATTCAACTAATCCAAAAATAGTATTACATTTACAAAACACAATAATTTTTATTTCTTTAAATTTTTAATACGTTAATTTATAAATAATTTCAAATAAATATAAATAGATTTAAGTTATTACCTAATCCTTAATATATTACATAGAGTTTCAAATAAATATATAAATAGGATTAACTTACTCGAATAATTACAATATATGTCATTGTTATTAATTTGGTTAGAGTATTAATATATTTTATTAAAATAACCAAAAAATACTATTAAATTCATAAAAAATAATTATTTTTCTTTTCTTAATTTATATATACAAAACTAATATTAAAATAATTTTAAATAAAAGTTAAAATTATATAAATATTTAATTTATATTTACTAATAAAATATAATTTACGAATATTTTTTTCCGCGCGTGACGTGAATATAAATCTAGTTATTTACTTATCATAGGAGTATAGGACCAAACTCAATCAACCAGCAAACCGAACTCAAATTATACCGTTAAAATCATTTGGGCCTAACCGATTGAAAATTGGCCACTCTTTAGTGACCTGACGGCGATGAAGAGCTTCGACGTTTGCTTAGTTTTCCATAGAAAAACCTTTCTTTCTTCTGAACAAAGATACAACGAAAATTCGAGCGATTATGATTCACGCGGCTGTCAAATGTTCAAAAGCAACAGCCGGAACGATTCGTGGCCGCACGATCTCCGTTAGAAACGGCCTTGTTCGATACTCGTCACCGTTGAGATCGATTCACGGTGATATCAGCGTTCCAAACGCGAACCATGTTGCTATTCAGATGGTCAATTACGCTCTTTCCCACGCTAGGTCACAAAAGTCAGGTTTTTACGATCATCAAGCTTTCCAGGTGCTTCAACCCTTGTTTTCTGACCGGATTCGGAATGATTTTCGAAATGAATCTCCGTGAAATTTGAACTTGCAGATGAATCTTATGCTCAAGGGATGCTAGTACTTGAACAGTGTCTTGGGAATCAATCGAACGATGATCAGGTTTCTCATGATTCTAAAGCAACAGTCTTGCTTGCTATGTCTGATCTATTGTACGAAAGGTTTCATCTTTTTAACCTTTCCTCTCTTAATTTTGTTTCTTTTTCACTCTTAAGCTAAAGATTCTATAAACTCCTAGTGTTTGGTTTTCTATATTTACAGTGGGAACAATGGCGAGGCTATTGAACGCCTAAAGCAAGTCATGACTCTGACACAGTCTTCGTTGGCTATTAGAGGTTTTTTGAAAGCCTTGATTTTCCAATATGTACTTTTATGGTTGTTTAGCGTGAATTTTTCTTTGTCGTGTAGTTGTTGCTGTGGAAGCTCTTGTTGGTCTGCTGATTCAGTCGGGACAGGTTTTTTCCCATCACCATACTATGTTTGTGTGTCTCAATTTTGGAACTTGTGTAGGAAATTTGATTATGCTTTTCTTGTGTAGGATGATGCATCACTGGATGTTGCTGACGAATTTCTAGAACTAGTAAAAGAGAGAGGCCATGAAAATCTTCAGGATGTGGTTGCTACAGCTAAAGCGATCAAAGGCCTTGCTGAGCTTGTGAAAGGAAATATCGAATCTGGTAGAAAAGCAAGCCTCAATTTCTCTTCTCTGCGTGTTTTTAATTCAATATTTCCTCTGTAGTTTTGTGTATAGCTTAGTGGTTAGTTTTTTTTTGCTGCAGCCGGATCTGTATTTAGAGGAGTTGAGAATCATGAAATTTGCAAAGGTAGAGACCAGTCTTTTCTGATAATCTGAAGCATTCTTCATTTTAAAACCTCTGAATAACTGCATAAAATTAGGTAACATTGCACTTTCGTATGGTGAGTTCTTGCACGCCACCACCAGAAACTTGGAAATGGCAAAGGAGATGTATGAAAAAGCAATTCAAGGAGTGACGGAGACAAAAGAATCTATGTGTTCTTGTAACATGAATATGAAGGCAATCTCGTTGGCAGCCACATTTGCTCTGGGGCAGCTCGAGTCATACATCGGGTAGGCTTTGAGTTTGTGCATAATTGTTCCCGTTTGAATTTCTGGTTATTATCATTAGTCCCTTTTTGTGTTTGCTTTTGCTAGAAACTTTGGTGATGCGGAGGAGACACTGACAAGCGCATTGACAAGAGCTGAGGAACATTACGGTACTGAGTGGTGTTTATGGTGTTTATATAGTATATATATGAAATCGCAATCATCAAATTTGCGCTTTTTTCAATCAGGAAACAATCATCCTAAGGTTGGCGTGATTTTAACTGGAGTAGCTCTGATGTACCGAAACAAAGCAAAGCAAGAAGGCTCGAGTTCTATTCTGATTCAAGAGGTCAGAAACAAGTTACTTTAGACTCAAAAACATTATAATTTCCAAATCTTACACCTTTTTCATCTCAGGGACTCTTTAGAAGAGCATTGGAGCTCATGAAAGCACCTCCATTGGATTCAGAAGGTACTGTCATGTGCGATTCTTGAACCCAAAATATATAAGTGCTGTAACCATATTTTCTGATTTCTCTAGGGATAATAAACATGGAAACTCGGGAAGTAATGGCTCTAGCAAGAGGTTGGAAAGATATAAGCTTTAACTCTGTTTTGTTTCATCACGATTGCGAAATTAGCTAAAAACACTTGGATTTGTGATTGTGCAGGCGGGTATGCGGAGTTACTACTGATTCAAGAGAACAGAAAAAGCGAAGGAGAGAAAATGAAATCATGGGCTGAATCTGCATGGAGAAACAGACGCATCTCTCTTTCAGAAGCACTGACTCCCTCAGAGCCATTAGGTAAAGCATCTATCATAGATGCTCGTACCACTCGTGTCCTCTAAAGCTCTTACTCACACACACACACAGCTATAAGAATGGAGTGAAGAAAAGATTCAAACTTTTTTTTGTGGGGTTGTAACTTTGTATAACATTGCCTGATGGGTTTTTTTATGAGAATAAGTTAGTTCAAATCTCTATCAGAAAACAAAATTTCAATAGAAAATTTTCATATCATACCAAAATTAGATTCTTAATTCATAGCTGATCAGTGTTATTTATGAATAGTTAAAATCAAACCATAAACACAGAAAGAGTAATATTAATTAAAATAGAGTAATATTCTAAAATAATACTATTTTAAGTTTATCTTTCAAATTTAGTACAATAAAACTAAAATTCCCAAAATAGCATAAATTATTATGTAAAAATAATTATTTACCTTAAATAAAATATATATAAAATTAAAACATAATGTTTGGGTTCACTTTTTCCAATTTAGGGTTTAAATTTTTTTCATTAGGAATAAGTTTTCAATTATTTTAGTATTAAATTAGTGCTATTTTAGGAAATTCTAGTGCTATATCTGGAACAAAAACTTAAAATGGTGCTATTTTAGTCAATTATCCATTAAAATATATATAATTATTATTGTCAAACATTTTTGCATACATGAAGGTATAAAGACTGTAGTTTCTGTAGGAGATTGCGTCATACCAGCTACGCTTTTCGTTAAACCTAATTAAACCGAATGTGATCATTATTTTGAGCCACCAAAGTCTTATATTTTCTTTTATGGATTTAGATTTTATGAATTCATTTAATACATAAATTCTACTTAAATTGATTTATACTACGGACACTTATGTCAACATAGTATAAGAGAATTGTGATATAAGTGCATATGATTAAAATAAAATGACCAAAAGGTACGTTAGGAATTATAATAGGCTTGTGTCATGAAAATAATTGCAGGCGAACTTATCTAAAGTAGAATTGAAATATAAGTTTAAGAGAATTACGGTTAAAACTACTTAAAGGAAAATACATCACAAGTCAGCAAATAAACTAGTCCATAAAAAAGATTTAGGTTAAAAAAGACTTTTCATACTCTGCTAATGGAGTTTGAAGAATCCCATCAAACTTTATTCTTGGAAACAACATAAAAGCCAATATAATAGATATATAACTTAGTTTCAGTCATTTTAAACAGCATCTTATAGAAAAACATAGATTTATTTGAAGTTTGTATAAAATATTCAAAATAAGAGAATAAAAAGATAGACTTAACTCTTAATATGTGTTAACATAAAATAAACTTGTAATATGTTTTTGTTCTTAATTCTCCTAACCTAACACGATCCTAAAAACTAAGAAAGCATTGTCATCGCATTTTGAGTCAGAAAGCCAATTATTTCCGTTTTGAAGAAGTCAAATATTCATCTATAATTAAATCTTTTGATTAATAACAAGGAAAAAATGGGTCATATATAAAATATAAATAAAAAGACTATGGGATCAAACTTTTCACGATCTATGATGTAAACTATGACTTCATTCAAGATTGTGAGGTTAGCTAGTGGGGTGGGTAACTTGATACCAATTTAATTTTAATTTATTACTTAACAAGCTATAATCTGTTCATGACTTTGGACTTATCAATATATATATAAAAAACATTTTTCAAGAATATCAGATCTTCTTCTGATCGATAACTTAATTCGAAACTCAAGAGTTTGTTTTGGTAAATTGATGCTCGTGGGTCTATAATTAATGATGTTTATTAACGAACTTAAATATATAAATATAAATGGTGATATTTTCATTTAAAGATGGTAATTTTTAAGATTGTTAGAGAAGCTCAAGGTTTCTTTATGTAAGTTGAGACTTTGCTTTCACATTTTATTTTGTTCTCATAGAGATAATTATATTTTCTCTTCTATTCAATCCATATCCTCTTCAAAACATCATTTATCGTCACGTCTACGCATACGTGGCACTATACTTATCACGCCACGTCACTGTCTTTACCATCCTCCCTCTTATATTATACACCAAAGCCTTCGCATTGATCACGAAACCATAATAACTTAAGAAAAAATTCTGAAGAGTTTAAGAAGATAAACACAAAAAATGGAAGGCTTGATTCCGTTTCTGTACAAAGCCATTGTTATGTATAAAAGAGAAGGAAGCTTTTCGTCGGTTTTGCTCAGCGATCATCACTCTTCTTCTACCTCCGGTTACTACATGAAACTTCCCGGCGAATCCTCCGGTAGATTTCGGACGTCGGATCTCCGGCGATTTGGGACAGACCGTCTTGGTTTGTTTGAGACGACATCGTCCTCTCCATCTCGTGTTTCCACTAGGAACATCGCCAAACATACGTATGGACAGATATGATATATATATATATATATATATATATATTGTGGTTATATAGTAATATTGTTCTTATGGTCCACCGTAAACTATCATATTTGCAAGTTTTGTTAAATCGTCACAATTATGGTAAAACTGTAAATATAAGTGTTGTAAGAATGTCCATCATTTGAAGACGATATTTAACAAAGATATATATATATATATATATATTACTGGTGTGAATTTAGTGTGGATCATGTTAATTACTATCATGTACGTACAATCTTTTTAGTGCTTTGTTAATTGTGTAATTGTAAAACTGCAAAATAAAGTGTGTTATCATATGAATCTTCCTTCTTATTTTGAGCAAAAGTCATATCATATGTGTTTATTAAATACTTGATGATCCACAAAAGCGACTCGGTATTTAAGAATTACTTTTGACACTGTCGAGATTATTTAATATTTTGGTGACTTAACCACGGGGAATAATATACATGTCGAACATTTGACTTTATTAATTTGGTGTGTGGATAATATTCACAAATGTTGAAATTAGATTTTCTTTCCATCGAGTAACTCATATTTCTTTGTAAAATTATAAAATAGTGTTGTTCGTTTGATCGCCTGCTGCAGTTGCGGTCAATTATGCGGCTGTGACTACGACAGATATTGTTCGTTTCTCTATCGCCGATGGTTGCGGTTGCGGTTGATCGCAGATTTTTAGTCGCACCGCTGTTTTAATCAGCGGTCGAAAAAATTACGACGCATGACATAGTATCTGACCGCTGCATCTGCCACAGGTATCTGCGAGAACTAAACGAACAACAATCTGCCGCAGCCGCAACTGCAGGAACCCTGCGGCTACCAAACGAACATGACCGATATCGTAAAGTCAATTCATATTTTTAAATATAGCTAAATAGTTAGCAACTTTTATTTATTTTTACGATCACTTATACATAAATTCAAAACAATATAAAACTTCAGATAAATAGATTCAAACTCGTCAATCGAGATTTGAAAAGATTATGGTCACTTAATAATCGAAAGATTATTAGATTCTCTTTTGTGTGGACGAAAGATTCATACTTGTTTTGACTTGGTAACAATAGGTGAAGCTTGAGCTTGAGATTCATTGATGTAAGTGGAATGTCGATCTACGATGAGACGAATGAGATTATCTTCAACAATAGATTCAGGCTTATCGCAATCGCATCTAACCACAACATTACCGCTGCTTGAAACAACAACAACCTCCTCCTTACGTGTTGATAGCTCATTGGCTACAACCGCGTGCACTTTGTATTTTTGGAGAGCCTTTGTAGCCTTCTCTATCAGAATCTTTGAGTCTGTCTCAAGCTGGATTTATAATTCAATATAAGTCTGTTGAGATTCAGAGAATTGACTGATACAAGAATGAACATAAAGATTGTGTATGAGAGAGATTGTACCTTGAAGGATATACAGAAAGCCTTTGGAGCCCACTTTGTTCTCAAGATTGAAAGCATTTTTGGGACTTGAGCTAGTCTTATGTCCAACGGACCAGACCCTGATTCTATTTTGTGTTCTGTCTGGTTTTACCATATACATAAAAAAAGCATTTTTTTCAGACACAAGAGTTGTGTAGCCATGGGTCATAGGGGCATGAGACTCTTACCATGCTCTTCCATGGCACATAAAAGTCAGACACTGCAGCAGCAAGATAAAACATTGAACATGGACCCACATCTTTCAAAGCCGTTGCAATCAACTGTAACATCTGTAACCAGAAACATTCACAAAAGAGAGACTACTTTCAGTTCTTGTCTTATATGCGTCAAGATAAAACAACAAAGACAAACCTGGAGATACTCAAATATTGTTGCGAATGGGAGCTTCAGTAAGCGACCTTCTGCTACTGCCTACATTGTAATACAAACATAAATGTGAAACCGATTTTATCGTTGGTAATGCTGGGATTACAGAAAACACTAGGATTTGTTAATAGAGCTCCTCCTACTCCCCCTTTTAAAAACCTCAACTTTTGATAATAAAAAATTCCCAACTCTTCAAAGATATTATATAGATAAAGACTAAGAGATAACCTAATTAAACCCTGGCTACTTTGAGAGTAACCACAATAAGCCTGCTCTGGTTAATTTGCAACATTTAGTAAAAATTTATCAATCCTTTAAACCGCTGAAACAGTGAAACCACTGCTTCTTTACACAATAGATTCCAACAAAAAATGATCAGGTTTTAAGTAAACAAATTCAGTGAAAAGAAACAACTGGTCTAAGACATACAGTTTGCTGGTCCATAACAGCCATCTTCACAGCTTCCAAATGTGATGCATGAACTAGAAAAAAAGGGTGAATAAAGACACAAAACTTGTTACCACAAACCATGATTATTTGAGATTACTATATATATACATATATTGAGAAAAAGGTTCTAATGAAAACCTTGAAGGTTGGTCTTATCTGGAAATTCAAAACATTCAAGGAATGGATCATCAGGAAGAGACCGGCAATAGGGTTGGCAAGTTCCCCTAAAGATTTACACAAAACAGATATAAAGTAGGACCATAACCAAGTACCAACAAGCAATTTTCACTTAATTTCAACCATACAATTCAGAAAACAAAATTAAAGTTACCTCCTATACAGAAATACAACAGCATATCCAGCCTTCACGAAATTCCTTTGCAATCCGAATAAAAAAGAACCAATTTGGATGATGATTAATTATAAAACGGGAAAATATAATTTTACGGGATTTATAGGAGTAAATGAAAAAGCTTACTCAGTAGACGCAGCACCTCTATTTCCCGAGCTGAAATTATCGATATACCTTACACATCGTTGCTCCAATGGAACTGTAGTTCCACCGGATGTCACGCATACGATCCTCCTTTCTCCTGAAAAATGGAAACCCTGTAAATCATTTTCCTTAAAGAGGAAAAAAATGTATCACTCTGATCTCGCCTTGCGGGGAAGAATTCAGCTCAATAAACCGATTAAGCTTCTCTACGAGCTCCTCCATGTTCTTCAGAGGTGGAGATGATTCAAAAAACGAACTATTTTCATTTTCCACTACTTCTCCCAACTCAGAGATCGAACTCATTTCAACCTCTATGCAAAACAGAATTAATGAATCAGATTTCTTTTCAACAGCATTTAACAGTTAACGATAATGAATTTAGCAAATATATATCTTTCGAGAGAGAGAAGAAAAGATATCAAATGAGGCTAGGGTTTGCTTTTCCTTTGTTGCGCCAGGTTTGTCTAAACCACTCGTGGGCTGGGCCTAAATAAAGAAAATGATTGACTTGCAGACGATGCAACCTATCGCAAGAGAGAGAGGTCTGCCTGCTAAATTCAGTATCTTTTGTGAATAAAGCCAGTACTCCTGCAGATGGCTCCAAACCATTTGAAGACCCATAGATCCAACTAAGCAGCTGAAGTCATAAGCAAGAAGTATCATAATTTTGAGTCACTTAGGAGAGCCTCTATCCAGTACTCAAAGCAGAGAACAAACCAATGTCACATAATTTACCAAAAACAGTAAAACTATCAAAGATTTAGGAAAAAAAATAAAACTGATACCAGTTTGGTTGGCTCTATCTTCAAATTAGTATGCAAGTCCAAATTGTAAAAGATCATTATTCAATGATTTCTACTAAACTAAACCAGAGCACAATTTGAATATAATCAAATTTGAGGATTAAACCATCCAAGTGGAAGTTGACGCTGCTGCATTATTTGATGAAGAAGAAGAAGACGTAGCAACAAACGTTAAAGAGGAAGAAAACACTGCTAAAATCCGGATTCCAATGGTTGTGAGTGTTGCGAAAGGTGACGGTGTCTGACAGTCTGTCTTGTGTTTGGAGTCAGCGCATACGCCGATAAGATTGTGACTGACAGTTTATCGATCAAAACAACCCGAAGGATCTGAGAATGAGCTTTTTCCTTACGAAGGACCTGACTTTGAGTAAGTTCGATTAAATCATAGTGCCATGTTTGCAATATATGAGATTGTATATTGTTATATGATTGAATTTTGTGGAGGGGGGTTTTGTAAAGTGACTTAGATGAGAAGGCTTTCCACAGGTTCTTAGGGATCAGAGGTATCAAACCGAGTTTTACAAATCTTCTGGCAGATTATGCGGCCAACAAAGATAGCAGAGAGTATCTTCAATGGCTCAAGGATCTCACATCTTTTGTTGAGAAGCGAAACTGAACTTTGTTCAGAGAATAGAAGTGAGACTTTTAGGTGATTTTTCTTTCCAATTTCTTTTTGTGTTATCTCTTAGATGGTGTCTTGAAGATAATCATGATGCAGAAAAGGAGTGTGTTGCTTGTTGACAATACTGCGACATGTATTTACTTTCGAGTTGCAGTAACTTATCCCCAATAAACATTTTCACAAGATTGCAAGGATTTTACGCTTTCTGTTCTTAACGAGAAACCCTTGGTTAGATATTATTTTGTTCCTTTTTGTTTGAACTCATCCAGAACTAAACTCAATATCCAAACAAGGCAACAACAGCAACAAAATGGCTTTAAATGTTATTTAACCAAAAAGAAGAAGAAGAGGGGACATGCTACTAAAGAGCAATACCCAAAATCAAGAGACAGATCATCCGAGCCATGGGACTGAACCGGTTCTGTCTTGAAGAAATACTGTAAGTTTGTGGTCTTTACACGGTTGGTGGCACAACTTGAAGAAGGAAAATATTTACATCTTTTTATATAAAAAATAGCCGTCTGATTACGCACAAATCTGTTATTTTATTTTTACAAGATTTGCATTCAAGAAAAAAACGGATTTTGGTAGTTCACTCTAGTGGTTGCGACTAAAGGATTTACACGTTGAAAAGAAGAAGTTTTTTTAAGTAGTTACATTACTCTAGATCTCACTGTAGTTACGCCATACTGCTCGAAATTCCTCCCTGAATGTGTTAAGACGTGCCTTCAAGTTTGGCGTTCTCAAGCTTGCATGAAGAACTGTAGCTGTAACACAAATAGCAAAAGGATGAAAGTAGACTGAGAGAAACTATGCTATAATACTTAGCATACCAACAAGTCCAATTAGTAGCGCCAAAGAGACTGTGAACAAACCACAGGAAATATACCAAAAGGCAAAACTCACTGTGAAAAAAAAAATTACATATGGTTTAGAATATACAGTTTCTCATCAAATGCAAATATATATATACAGCCACATACCAAGTGAGAATATCAAGACAAAGACCCAACGAGGATGACCACATATATGGATTGCTCTCTTTGCTGATGGGCGTCCACGAGTGACAGGCCTATTAAACACAATAATAATATATATGACAGATAAAAAAGTAACCAAAGGGTACAACGCTAAGCAAATAACTAACATACGTCAAAGAAGGTCTCATTTTAGCCGCTAATTGTGGAGAGAACCTTCTCATGGTTCGTGTTGCTTTCTCGCTAAAGGAACCTGCAAAGCTGTAGATAAGATCATAAGACTCCTCATTATGTATTATAAAGGCATACACATTTAAACATGCTGATTCGAGTATATTCAGCACAGCAGTTGATAGGCGTGAGAATTTAACCAGAAAAACTAACCGATTTCGTGCAGAGATCGAATTATATAAAAACTGAAAAGTCTATGCTTTTTCAATACGTTTGGGAAAATTGTGAAGAGAATAATGCTACGCCACGCGTCTTTTTTTGTCAAATGACCTTTAGTCAGGTTTTCGTTGACCAAAGACCATGTTTTCTGATCAAAGACTAAACGCATTTAAACCGATCTAAACAATATAAATTAAACCGAAAGATAACTTTCCAGAATTTAAAAATACATTCGATCAAACATATATATAGAGGTTATCTTCGTTTGGCAGCCGCAAGAACCTGCGGCAGATTTTTGTTCGTTTAGCTGCCGCAGGTACCTGCGGCAGACGCAACGGTCAGATGCTGTGTCTTGCGTTGCAATTTTTTCAACCGTTGATTAAAACAGCGGTGCGTCTAAAAATCTGCGATCAACCGCAACCGCAACCGCCGGTGGCAGACAAACGAACAACATCTGCCACAGTTACAGCCGCAGGATTGACCGTAACCGCAGCCGTAGTCGCAGCCGTCTGCGGCGACCAAACGAACAATACCATATATAAATAACCGTCGATTTATATTAAATTTGGTTTTACAATTAGGTTTAAAAGCTGAATAAATGAGATCCGGAATGATTTGTTATTGCATAACTCTAGTTTTATATACATATGCATATACATAATATATTAATTTGGAATTTCTTTTTTTTTTAAAGAAAAATATTCGAAAGCATCTCCAACCATGAACTTTTTATTAGTATAGTAGAAAAATTCATTTTAAGATTTTTCATTTTGAGATGACATCAATATATATAATAATACTATCATTTTTTAATGTGGGATATCCATAGAAAAATTCATACTTAGATATGATTTATAGTTTACGGAACAAAAATCTTGTGTAGGAAGTTATAACCAAGTAGAAATTATGAACACGAGATTTGAAGCTTTCTAGCTAGATGCAACGTGAGAGATATTGTATTCATCGGTTTTAATGATCACTTTGAAGATTATATATGGTATTAAAATCTATAATTTTGTTTGTTAGAACATTAGTGGTTGTGTATAAATGAAAGGTTCTAACCTTGACGTTAAAAGAAAAGAAAGGAATATATAGAAGGATAAATAATAATATAATAGCAAAAAACCATATATGTATGAGTTCGTGTGACTAGACCAAATGATTGATGAATATATTCTTCATATATATAAATAGAACAATACTCTAAAATAGCACTTTTTAAAAAAAAAATTCCAAATCTAACATCAAAAAATTAAATTCTTAAAAATAGCACAAATAATTATGTGAAAATACTTATTTATTCTAAATAAATTATACATAAACTTAAAATATTGTATTTGGGTTCATTATTTCTAATTTAAAATTTAATTTTTTTCTATTAAAATATAGTTTTAATGCATTTTAATCTTAAATTTGTGTTATTATTGGAAATTTAAACTAATGATAATATTTTTAGAACAAAATTTTTAAAATGTGTTATTTTAGACATTTGTCCATATAAATAAGCAGATAGCGTGCCGAGAAACATAAAACAGTAGTTGTTAAACTAATGTAAGAATACATATAACACATGTTCTCGATCGTCTATATATAACTGGTTCACTTGTATACGTCTACCTTACGAATTTATGTCTCCATGTTTTATTCAAATCAATCAATCAATCATTTCATACATATATATGTACCAATTAGATTTGGCAACATTTGACTATTTCATATAGCGATTGTTGTGCATTGGGTGAAGTTAGTATACACATTTGGTTTTAATTGGCTCGTTGTTTTTCAGAATAACGAAGCACTTAAACTTTCTTTAATTTTTTTATACATTAATTAGTTTCGAATTTCCAAATTAAAGTCTTTTATTTACTGGTTACTGAAATTTTTATATTAATATCTCAAACTTCTTTCAATTTTTTTTAAAAAAGTAGGTCTTAATTACAAGGTGATTAAACGTACCATTTGAAAGCAATAACGTGATGCTTCTTTCTTTCTTGAAACAAGTAAAAGCTTTTCTTGTGTTGAGTGTAGTCGTAAATGGTAATTGTAGTTTGGATAAGGAAGAGGTAATCTGTATCCCGAGGATTAAAAACGATGTAGAATAATTAAGTTTTAAACCTCAGGATGCAGATTACCCGTTTCTCACCCATCTTCTTTTTCGTGATGATGAGTTGTTGTTAATGGTGAGAATATATATAGAGTTTGTGCAGATTATAAATAGTATGTAATAGTGCAAATTAAAGAATATTACTTATTCCAAAGGTTTAATGCTTCTCGAACAAATACTCATACAGAAAGGCAATATATATATCTTTTTCTGTGTCCATGCATGTTTTCTTATATGTATTTATCTCGAGTTGAGCACATATACGTACATAGACCAATATAAATGTATATATAATGTGTCATGAACGCCTTGCATGTGTAATGTATAAGGTTGTCTATATGTGTACATTGATTTTACCCGTAATGAACAAATCAAATTATGAGAATCTTATTAAAAATTGCGACTACAAGATTACAACAAAGGTACATTTATAGCGCTGTTTGTTTTTCTGCCGCAGCGTCTGCGGCAGCGACCTGCGGCCAGACGCTGCGGTTAGACGCAGTAATATTATTGTTCGTTTGATCGCCGCAGGTTGTTGTCGCAGGTTGTATTGCAATTGTTTGATCGCAAACGCTATAATTTCGCAGCGATTAAAAATTTTGATTGCAGTTTTCTACGGTCGACCGCAGCGTTTGACCGCAGGAATCTGCGGCGGTCAAACGAACAACGTTTGGCCGCATGACGCAGCCGCAGGTTCCTGCGGCTACGAAACGAACAGGCCTATTGTAGGTAAATTTTACTTATATAGATTTCATATCCTTAATTATATTTATGCATGTAGAAGTGTATATTAAACGAAAAAAGTGCATGAGTGAGTGTATTTGTATATGAACAAATGCATGCGTATTGAAATATTACTGAGTAATTGTAAGTTTTAAGAATATTTCAAGATGAAACTTGTGGAGAGTGTTTTTCCGCATCCACAAAAAAAGAAAAAGATGGATTGTGAGAGATCAAATCATGAGAAATTGATTCTTTGTTCTTTACGATCCAATGATGGTAACTTGCATTTAATATATATACTATAATAGTCTTAGAAAGTTTCTTTGACTGCTTTTATTTTATTCTCTCGACTCATCTCTTCTCAATTACTGAATTTCGTATAACTGAAAAGACAGTTAGCTAAAACAGGTTTACATCTTATTATTAAGTAGAAATCAAAGTAAAGATCCAAAACAGCTACTTCAATTGAGTCCTTTAATTTTCAGAATCCTCCTGCAATGTTTCTAATTTTCTAATGAAAAGTTTCTTAAGCAATGTTTATTTCAGTAAATAGACTTATTTGGAATTATGATGAACTCACTGAGCCCTAATTTAAGAAACCACAAGGACATAATGTATACAAATACACAAGGACGTAAAACAAAAAAATGTGTGTTTGTACATATTGAATTTAGAGAATAAGTTTCTAGATTGACAATATATTAAAAATACATCTAAATTATATACAAGTAATTTTGGGTCACCTTCACAATATGTTCTTAACAAAACTGATAAAAGAGCTACTTCCATTGGTACTTAGTACACAGAATTACTGTGACGACATCAGTCGTGATCTTGCGTGACTCTATCTGTAGCATGTATTATACTTATCGTCCAAAACTATTTTTCATATATGATTATCAATTTTTATTTGATAGTTGTTATGCTTTTATTTTTGTTTTGCTAGTTGGTATGCTATATTTTGTTTTTACAACATTCAGAATCTGACATCACTTTTATTTTATTTTTAATAAGTCCGAGGATTACATCATCTTCTACAAATGGTGAACTTCATTGTATTTAAAAGTATATCATACACAGTTTTACAGTTAGCACCAGTGGTCTAGTGGTAGAATAGTACCCTGCCACGGTACAGACCCGGGTTCGATTCCCGGCTGGTGCAATTGTTTTATATTTTATTTTAACCAAAGGAAAAAACCTCATATAATGTTTTTAAGTCACTACATATATGGATACAGTATTTCAATTTTAGATTTATTTTTTCAGTAAATGAATGAATATAAAAGATAAAATTTGTTTGATTAATTTTATACTAAAATAAAAATATGGTAAGTATGAAACAAATTTGAAATTTCCATGTAACTAACCAAAAATGAAATACGCTTTGCCATAATAATGTGTCATTATGGGCCAAATGAAACACAGTGGGCAAGAAAAATTCCGAAGAAATTAAACAAATCGAATGGAATCCAAAAGCCCAATACCTTACCCACCTTTGATTCTATATGTAAATTGATCAGTGCAAAAATGGTAAATTCACTTTTTTCTTTTGAAACCAATTGGTCTAATTAGGTGGTTTTGCATTTGCATATGCTAGTTTCGATGAGACAAAAACTGTTTTTCTTTTTAAAATACTAATTTTGACAAAATATTAAATTCTAGAATCATTTCTACATATCGAAATCAAATATTCGAAAAATTTATGTGTAGATTTGAAAATCGAATTTTTACTAAAATGTTCATTTTAAATCTTAATTCTAATAATTCTATAATATTTCATATAACATAAAAAGAAAAAAAGTATATAATAATAATAGCATAAGGTTAGAAAAAAAATTCAAATCAGATATCATTTAGCTTATTAACCCTAAAACATGATTAACTTGTTTCTTTACAAAACGATTATGACTAATATTGGTGCTGTTCGTTTGGTCGTCGCATCTTAGCACATTTGCTCGCGTATCGATTATAAAATAAATTGATTGATGATCAACAAAAAATCTTATAACTAAACCAATCAATCCAAAGTATGTATCATTTCTCTTATGCTAAATAATTTTATTATATAAATTTTTGATTATGCAATTATTGGACTAAATAGCATGTTCTTAAATCTTAACAAAGAGATTCATTTTGTACCCCGGGTTCCCTTTCGGCCGATATTAGTTATATTTTTCAAATATATATATATAGTATAATATGTTAATTTATAAATGCGTTCAAACTCTGTCTTTTATTTATTTATTATTGGTACATTCATGTATTCTTAGTCAAAACTTAAATATTATATTGTATAGGATGGTATTGTATATGGACTAAGTTTAAATGCTATCATGAAATTTAGGAAGAAAAAGGTAAAGTAGTCCTTTTGCTTTATTAAAAATACATACAGCTTCCTCGTGCAAAAACATTATTTGTTATCATAATGTCGAATATGATTTGATGTTATCCACCAACTTAGACTTGTTATAATTGTTTTGGGATATATGTGCAAATTACAACAAAATAGTTTACTCATTTTATTAAAACGAAAATATATCAGCCTCCCTAATCAACTCAAAATTAGCATAAATAATTTGAAAATCTTGTTACAAACAATATTTGTGGTTTGTTATGCACTAGGTTAATTATTAGTCGGCCATAACATAAATAACTTTATTGTTTGATATTTTTTTGTTATCACATATTACTTGCGAAAGCCATAACGGACAAATAACAAAGACCGGAAAAATTGGGTGGAAAAAAAAAAGAGAAAGATAAGAAAGTTATGCGTTTGACGTCAGCATACGAATAGACCATGTGTGGGTCCCATTATGCTCTAATTCTGCTCCGGGATGCGATACGAAGAAGAGAAACAAAAAAGGAAGTCTCCTATTCGGTCCCACCAATAAAATTTACGAACCACACGATCGCTTTACATACTCAACATTATTAATATCGACCGTACGATCTCATTAGTAAACCGTTCTCTTTCTTTCTTCCATCGTCTTATTCTGCAACTTTCGATTCCTTCCCCTCTCTCTCTTTCTCTCACAGTCCTTGTTTCGCCGATCACAAACTTTCTTTATTTTCGTTAATTGAAGATTGGGCTTTGTGATCTTGATTTTTTCGTGGCTTTGTGTGTGTCGGTTTTGCTTCCACTTCACGTTGTTCCCCGTTTTACTTTGCAGATATTTTGTTTTTGTTCTTCGTCCCGACGAGATGATATTACCACCAAATCGAGTTTGATCGATGAAATCGTGAAATGTTCGTGAATTAATATCAGATTCGTGTGCTGGTATGTTCCTTTGCTCTTTCTTTCTTTCTATCTGTTTCTTTCCCGGGAAAATATGAGAAACAAAAACGACCGTGCTTAGGTGAGTGAGACGATATGGGAGGTAGAAACTAGAGCAGATTAAATCACTAATTTAGGGGTTCTCGAGCTGGAATAGCTATTCCTAGTGTTTGCTTAGATACGTTTAGTTCTTCATCGGGAGTTGAATTGAAGTAGTCTCGTGTATCTAAATCTCTCCTGAATTACTTTCTGCAGAGCTCAGAGCATTTTTAACAATTATTTTAGTGAAAGTTCCTCTTTTTTAAGATTAATGGAGACAGTTTCATGGTTTTTTTTGGTTTTAAGATGAAATAAATGGCTACAAGAAACGAGCTCAGAGGTTTTCTGAAACAGAGCCAAAAGACCTCAGAGGTAAAGGTGAGTCAATCAAATGGCGCAGAGGATGAGATTCGTGTCAAAACGAAAACTTGGAGCCATAGTCGAAAGGAATGTGTAAATGAGAGTTTGCAACATAATGATGAGCTTGTGAAATACATGTCCAAGTTGCCTGGTTATCTCCAACGTATCGAGAGAGGAGAAGAAAGCGTCCAAAGTAACGTTTTGAATATTGGAGTCTTGGATTGGGGACGTCTAGAGAAATGGAAGCGAGGTAGAGCAAGATGGGGTGAAAGATCAGGAAAAAATGAGAGAAAAATGTCTACTATTGCTACTACTTCAACAGCAGGACTAGTTCCCATTGACTCTCATAGGTGTAAAATTAAAGATCAAGTACATGCTTGTTCAAATCTTGGCAAAGATAAAGCTTCCCGGGATCTACAACTTTCTCATAGATGCACTTTGGAACCTGAGTTGGCTTCTAGAGATTCATTAAATGCGCAGGAAGTAGCAACTTGCTTCTATAAGTCATCTGGTAGAGATCGTGAAGGAGTGCGTCTTCGGAAGAGCAGAAGATCACGTTCATATTGGGAATCCACTTCAGGTATTTTTTCAGAGGTGGGACACTCCGGGGGATCAATGGGCAAGAAGGAAACCGTAGTTTTGCGAGATAGGGAGACTGAGAAAAAAGCAGGGGATATGCATGTACAAGAAGCAAGAGAAAGAGCTACAGAAAATGGAAAACAATGTGTTGACAAGATAAATGGAGAGGAGAAGGCCATCGGAGATTTGAAAGCTGGTCTTACTTCTGAAAAGCTGGAGAATCATCAGGTCAGCAACACTGTTCTCCTGGGATCAAGGAAACAACCCCGAAGCACTTTTTC
Source organism: Pugionium cornutum (assembly GCA_018901935.1). Taxonomy (NCBI): domain Eukaryota; kingdom Viridiplantae; phylum Streptophyta; class Magnoliopsida; order Brassicales; family Brassicaceae; genus Pugionium; species Pugionium cornutum. The sequence continues at coordinate 11,383,403 of CM032158.1, read as the reverse complement.
CAGTGAACCCCAGATGTCAGTGGATGATAACATGATACTAGCAAGGGACGTCAACCGCTCTCTTGACTTTTCCAACATAATTAATAGCTCTTTAGGATTGAAATCTCAAATTCCTCGTTCCTGTCCACTCTCTTTCGACCTAGAGAGAGATTCTGAAGATATGATGTTGCCTCGTGGTGTTGATCTTTCTGGTAAAAAGGAATGTTTTGGTGGGAGAAGGCATTCAAAGACAGCTTCAAGGATATTTGATCTAGAAATGCCTGAATATGAATCCAGAAAGAACAGCCATCCTTCACCAAGCAAGCAGTCTAGTTTTAGCTTCGGTCATCTCAGCAGAAGTTTCACCTTCAGAGAGGATTCAGCTGGCCAACCTCTGAGTTGTTCTGATGATACCATCAAATCTGATTCTATGAGACTTGATGGTTCAGTTTGTCATTCTCAGTCCAGTAACCCGGAGAAGCAGAACATTCACTGTGGATCTCGAGTTAGCCCACTGAAATCCAAAGGCTCTGAAAATATTCTTCCGTCAAAAGCAAGACCAAGTTCTTCCAATACAAAGCCAACCAACAGCAGTGTACCACGTCAAGATGTAAAGAAGCAAGATACATTCAGAAATCGAGCTCTTTTTCAGCTAACAATCAGAAACGGTATCGCTCTATTTCAATTCGTGGTTGATGATAACAACAGCAGCAGCAGGAGCATTCTCTGGGGTACAATGGAAAGCTCAGCTTCATCGTTCAAAGATGATTCTGTTCAGTACTGCACATTGTACTCTGTTAATGAAGTGAAAAAGAAAAAACGCGGAAGCTGGCTAATCCATGGACACAAGGAGAAACAATGCGGGTTCGTCTACAATATAATCGGACAAATGCAGATGAGAAATTCCATGAGCTCAGATATAACCGAGCAAAAACTCGGAAACATCTCCTCTGTGATCAGAGAATCGGTTCTCTTTGATGAATCAGAGCAAGTAAAAGGGAGGAAAGAGGTCGCAGCTGTAGTGATGAAGAAGAAGCAGGTCGAAGAAAACTATAGCAGAGTTGAGGAAACCATTTTGATAATTCCAGGCGGCATTCACAGTTACCCGGAGAAAGGAGCACCATCACCATTGATAAGCAGGTGGAGATCAGGAGGGTTATGCGACTGTGGTGGCTGGGATGTGGGATGTAAACTTCATGTCCTCTCCAACAAAACAATCCTCCATGAATTCAACCTAAGCTTTAAGCTTTTGGATCAGGTAACCTAGTCTACAAACACTAGTATTGTTTTTTAAAAAAATTCCTGAAAAATCGTTTGAGAGACAATCTCTTGGACGAAAGATAATACTGCTAAACTTTAAACCCAAGTAATCGTTTACGTTGCAGGACGAAAGTGAACAAGACTCGGGTCCGGCTTTGGTGATGACAGAGCTGAAGACAGGGATGTATAGGGTAGAGTTTGGTTCGTTTCTTTCTCCTCTTCAAGCGTTTTTTGTGTGCGTGACGGTCATAACTTGTGCCTCCGAGGAGGAAACCGTGTCAAAAGCCACTGGAAAATATTCCTCCCCGTTTGCTCCGCCGCTATCTCCTGTTGGTAGAGTCTAAAGCGACATTCACAGACTCAGGAGACTATTTCTGATGGTTGTTTTTTCTTTCTTATGAATTCCCAGTGCGTGTGTTCTTTCGTGGTGTTTGTTTATCCTATCCACATCGTTGAAACATTCACATCATATTAATTTAATCTACAAGCCCTCTTAGCCAAATTTATAAATTTTGATTTGATGCTGAACCAAATATTTAAAGAACCGAAACTAAAACCCGGTTTTGCTTCTGTCTTTTTAACGAGCGTCCCATTAGCCACTATTGAACATAGAAACTAGCAGATTCATGACCATACGACACAAGAAACCAGGTTTCTTTTGGCAAAAACATGGTTGCTCATAGGAAGATTGTGTTTGAGTTTCAGGAGAGAAAAGACCGATGGAGTGGGAAATGAGGTTAAAGGTTGCTCCTTCATACACGACAAAAGACTTGGAGTTTGGTAATGATAAGGGCATAGACTTGTACCATGATCTTAATCCCTACACAACAAACCTTTCTTGGTTTTCTTTATTTGAAATAATAAAAATCACCAAAAATCTTTTAAATCACAAATTGCTTGACGACAGGTAGGCAATCCTAAACTTTCTTGCTTTGGTCTCATGAAGAATAGCCACCAAGGGAAGAATCGTAGTAAATTGTTCAGCGAGGCTCTAAGCGAAGCGATGCAAGCGTAAGTAGCTTCACCGGAATGGCCAATGGCTCTCTACTTACAAGTGGCTTGTCTCTTCAAGAAGCATTTAGACATGGTTCTGCTCTTGAGGCTTGTTAGATTTTGTGAAAATTAATTCGTATATTCAAAATTTGTGAACACACACAAAAACATGTCCAAAGTCATATGAATGAGTGTACCCATTCAGATTTTTGTGTACTAATTTTTTTTTTATATCCATTTTTTTAATGCTCCAAGATATGATTGCACTCGTGCAAAAAGCTAAAACAGGAATCAAATTCCACACAAAGCAAAAGAAATGAGATTTGAGAAAAGAAGCAAAAAAAACAGAGGATGTTAATCTTCTTTCTCATTGTTGTGAAGGCAAGTTAAAGTGAAAGAACCATGAGATTACAAATGCAGAGACCATACATGTTAAAAGGAAGTTAAGGAATCTGTTTCCTCTCCAGAATCTTCGGTCATCGGAATCGATTGCAGCCACCACGATGGATGAATTTCCGGCTTCCACGTCATCCACATTGGTTTCATTCGTTGTTTGATCAGTCTCATTGGCAACTTTTGAGAAGTTTTGAGCTATCGAACGACAAATCTCGCAAGTCCTGAAATTTGCACTTATTAAACCAAACATATGCGGAATGTAATGAAATCATCAGTACGCAACACAAACTTATTTTATCTACAAAATTTCTCATTAATCTTGCAGAATAATAGAATGGGCAAATACAAATCATCTTTTTGCTTACTTGTTGCCCTTGATCTTGAACCAAGTCTCGGCACATTGCTTATGAACATAACCCAAATCATCTTTACAAGAACATCCAAGAACCATCGGATCTCCACATTCATGTCGGCTACTCTCTAAACCCAAATGGCAAATCCGGCAATCTTTCTCCGGTGATCCTCCAATTGATTCAGGGGGTTCTGAATCTTCTGAGTCGTAGTCCAAATCATGAATCTCAAACTCACCGCAAAAGCTTCGAACAGCTGAGTGAAAATCGTAGTCGTAGTCACAAGATGAGCTGTCTTCTCCGATTTCGCTGACGTCACTTCTACGGTAATGTCTCTCGCCAGAACCATTTTCCAAATCAATGTGAGAAATATGGAAAGATGACATATTTTTATTTTCGAGAGAGAGTGAAGACGAGACTTTGATATATTATCAGTACAAGACTTCTGTCACAAGTAAACGTGGAATCTTGGATCAAGAGAATAAAAAGCAATAAAATTAAGAAACCAAAGAAAATAAAATTGAGGGTCGGAAAAATCTGAAGTACTATGTGTTTTGTAGTGTCTGTGGACCAGAGTGATGAAACATTATTAACATACAGCTTTAATTAATTTGTTTGTTTATAGAGAAAGAAAAAAAAAACATTAAACAGGCTTTAAGGTGATAATACTCGATTGTTCACTAATCCGCACGCTAAGTATCATCGTGTTATTTGTGAAATTAAGAGCATGTGTTTCGTGTTATAGCTACTCATTGCCCGTTGATTTCAGTCATCGATGTTCGAAAAGTCAATCTTATCGACGGTTAAGATTTCAATACAGCGCGTAGAGGCACGTGATCAAACTAATTGTCGTAGTGCGGCTGATCTTTGGGACCATTGCCTCTCTCTCTCTTTCTCCTCATGCCTCTCTTTCACGCCACCACTCACTCTTTTTCTCTTTTATTAATTAGAATATATATATATATATATATCTGATTAACTGTGACACAAAAAATTATAGTAAATTACGAGGACAAAAACTAATAAAATATGTTAAACCTAAATCTGTTTAAAATCATTTGGTTTGAAACGAATGGAAATTGATTTAGTGTTACCGAACCAATCCAAATCAAATCATTCTAATTTATTAAGATTTATAATTTTTATTTATAAATAAGATTTAATATTATATTATAAATTATTACTTATTTTATAGGATATTACTTATACAATGTTAACTACGTTACTTAATCCACAACCAGAATATTAATCAAGAATTAAATTATTGCTTGACATGTATACAATGCTTCTATTTTTTAAGTAGAAAAAACTGAGTCCAAGTGAAATTATATCGAACTGAAACCAAACAAGATTACAATATTATAAAAAAATAATAATTCAAACATAACATTAGGTTTACTATTAAAAAATACCACCAAATTCATATAAAAAATTATGGATGAATATAGTGTTGTTTGTTTGGTCGCTGCAGTGCGGTTGCGGCTGCGGTCAATCGTGCATTTGTGGCTGCAGTAGATGTTGTTCGTTTGTCTATCACTGGTGATTACGGTTGATCGTAAATTTTTCATCGTACCGATGTTTTAATCAGCGGTCAAAAAAATTACGACGTAAAACATACTGTCTGACCGCTGCAGTAACTCTAACTCTAAATTGAAAGATGAGACTTCACATATAATATTTTAACTTTGGTTGCAAATTATTTAATATAGATAAATGTTTGTAGACAATGATTTATATTATTTTTACAAGAAAACATATGTATAGCGTTTTTTAAACAAAAAACGTAAAAATATCATATTTAAAAAAATTTTTTATCAAAGTAAAATGATTTGAAACCAACTCGTAAGTGTCAACGCTTAGAATGTTTATAAAGGAAAAAACAATCCGTCTGCTAAAACAAGTTTATCTTTGACAGCCGTCGTCGTTATCGTTGCCGTTTACCGTTACGGGCTTGACTTTAAATAGTTAGTTGGGTCACCGTGAAGACCATGGTCTCTCTCTATTAGTACTAAGGCCCATTAATAATAGAAATGAGTCATACTTAGGCCCACATTTTAAAATATTAGTCATACGACGACTCAAATCCATTATCAGACAAATCCAGATAAAAGGAATTTAACTAAACAACGAAGTATAGTACAATGAGTTACTGAAGCAGAGATTTTGAAAAGAAAATAAATATAAAAAAGTGTGAAATTTTGGAGACAAACATCACGAAAACTATAAAATTAAAGAGATGATATGGTGAATTTATACAGCGTCTTGAGATTGTGGAGGAGGAGAAGAAGAAGACGGAGGCTTGGGGATATAAGGATTAAGAGGGCTTCCATGTTCAATAGGACCTGGTTTTATCGAAGCTTTTCTTGCCGGTGATGGATCCACCTGAAAATTGTAATCTTCCAATCCCAACTTCATTTCTGCCATTTTCGTTAAGTGATTACTAATCCACTAAAAACAACGAAAGAGAGTAAAAAGAGAGGTTAAAAGATTGGATTACCAGAAGAAACCAGTGAGAAGAATAGGATTATCACAGCCAAAAGGAAGATGAATCCTGATTTCTTCATCTTCTTCAGAGATTTAGGAGGAACAATATGCATATTAAGAAAGTTTCTTCTTTTTATTAAAGAAAGCGAGAGAAAGAAATATTTAGAAGAAAGAAAGAATGTAGATGAAAAAGGGAAATAAGGGCATGTGGGGTTTTTTTTGGATCTGTGTGTCGTGAATGTGGAGTTGTGTGTTAAAATCGAGATATCGTAGTTATTGCTCTCTCTCTCTATCTCGTCTCTCCATCTCGATTACAGAGGAGAGAGAGGGGGAAAAGAAGCATCTCAAACAGCTCAAAGCTCATTCATTGGTTACAATTAAATGCTTCTCCACCTCTTTTTCTTTCCGACACGTGTCCCGAATTCGCAACCTCCATTAACAATGTCTTCTCATCGATGCCATTGACAGAGACGACGATGAGAAGGAAAAAATAAAAGCAATGTATTTTTTTATAAGAAAGCGAAGAGGGAAACGATGGTTTGAGGAAAGGAGATGGAGAAGAAGATACAGAGTCCGAAGCAGTGCTTTTTTATTTTACTGAATTAAAGATTGTTGTTGTCTAAATATACTAATAACTACTTGGAATAGTATGAGAATGAGAATCCATAGTAGTAAATATCTAATAATGGAGTTAATAGCTGTACCACATTTAATGAAATAATAAAATAATAAAATAATATGAGAATAAAGCCAAATAAATTAATGTCTTTTTGTCGTTGTTTGCCTTTTAAAAAATTGAAATAAAATAAAAAGAAGAAGAAGTAATTATCTAATACTTTATAGCGTATATACCATATTTTTTTCAAATGAGTATTTACCACTTAAAGCCTTTATCTGTTTTTATAGCAATGGGGATAGAAGCTGGTTCAATTCGGTTCAACTTAATCTGAAAAAAGCTATAAGTGTGATTTTAGGTTAGCACAACTCTGGTCAGCTTGATGCTCTAATAAACTAAACAAACAATTAGGAATTTAATAAAACATATTACGTGTTTTATTTTATTTTAAAATGAGATCAAACCGTAATGAGTCTGACCAATTAACTCATTTAAACCGTAATGAGACCGACAAATTAACTCATTTAAACCGTAATACCCAATTCCTAGTTTCTCTCCATCAAAAACTAAAAGAATTTCCCATTCAGGAATGGTTACTTTTTGGATTTTTAAATACTTACTTATTCACATCTTTTATTTATTTTAACGTCGATAGTTTCAATTTAAACGTGGTTTATATTAAACCCACACATTTTATTAGACAATGGGGCTTTAGAAAAGCCCCTCACTACATAAAGCCCCCTCCACTTTTAATATATGTATTTGATAATCTAACGTTTTATATTAAAAGAAGTAGAATCGAATATGTATGAATTCAGGATTTGAATATTCGTGGAGACATCAGACATGTAGCAAGCAGACTCAGACAGAACATTAATGGTTTCTGGTTTTCAATATTCAACTGTGGATGCACAACGTGTGACTACACTTTTATCACACCTAAATGCTTTCCCATTTTTCTCTACTTCTCTTCACTTTTTTTTACATTCTTTCTCCTATATACATAACCGATTCTCGAATCAAGCGGGACAAACCCGTGCTTACGACCCTTCATATTTTTTTAAAAGAATCAGTTCTCATTTTGAAAATATTCTTATATTATAATGTAAAACGACCATTTTTTTTTGTTTGTGACTTTTTTAAACTCAAGGCCAACATGTCTATATAATTACTGATTTTGTCAAAATAATTGCTTCCTTGGTTTTAAATTAAATAGTTATTTTATGATAATATTTAAATAAATAGAGTTGGATATTTGTTTCCTAAAATACTGAAAACAAAAAAAAAACTCACAATTTTCGTGTAAGCAAATAGAAGAGACAATAAAAACGCTGCCAAAGGAAAAGGTTCTTAGTTCTTACAGTTGTGAAGTTCTTCAACTTTTCTTATCGGAACTAAAACGAGAAGATTCTACTAATGCGTTAAACATTGAATTTGAACAACAAATAAATGAAAAAGGGATCGGAGTTTTGATTTTATTAAGCTCTACAAAGGTGAATTGGTTTGTCGCAATTTAACTAAGAATAGCGTTGTTCGTCTGTCTGTCGCAGCGTCTGCGGCAACGACCTGCGATCAGACGTTGTAGTTAGACGCTGCAATATTGTTGTTTGTTTGATCGCCGTAGATTGTCGCCGCAGGTTATATCGTAATTGTTTGATCGCAAACGCTATAATTTCGTAGCAATTAAAATTTTTAACCACAGATTTCTGTGATCGACCGTAAGGTTTGACCGCAGGAATACGAAAATAAACGCATGAAGCCGCAATGTTCATTTTGTTGGTATGTCAGCACCGACTATGTTGATGGTCGTCTCTTATAAGCTTCATAATTTAATTGACTAATTTCGATTTGGCATGGGATAAATTAGAGTTGTGCACTTTACCTCCAGCCTAATGGTCGTTTATGAATTGAAGATTCTGCATTAATAGAATTCTAGATAATGTTTTTAGTATGCACTTTTTAAATGGAAAGAATATGGTTTCGATTATCTAAGATCACATACACATATTTTTGTGACAAAAATGTCAAATACGTATAGATTTGGTTGCAAAATTTGTGATTATCAAAAATAAACAAATAAAATCGAGTGACGTAATCCGCTGTTATAACACTAGGAAGTCAGTGGAGATTCGAGAAGCTAAGCCACGAGCAATATGTTATGGGATTTTTTAGTTTTTCTTAATTACTTTGAAGTTTGAAATAAAGAAAATCGACAACATAATCAATGGTTCTCCACTAATTATCCCAATTATTAAAGATATTAAAACCTTTTTTCATCTTTTTGTTTGCCAACAATTCCACCTTTATCATCTCAAAACTTACGTTTCCATTTCCCTTTTTTTGTTGTTTCTGAACAATGAATATGATTTCCTTTCCACTATCTCAAAAACGCCATGACCTTATTTAATTGCAACATAATGATTTTAATGTACATATCATTTGGATATTCTCAAGAAATCTTCTCTTATGTGATGTTTTTAATCTGATTTGCGCATATAACAATACAAAAAATTGATTGCATGTTTCGATCTATATATCGAAGGCATAACAACAGCTTTCTTAAAATAGTTATACAATTTGGAAATGTGTTAAACATCATTATTAGATTATCGTAAAAAGAAATATAGGAAACGAATCATTTAGAAATTAGTGCAACTTAAAAAGAATTTTAGAAAACAGAAGATGTGGGGCTAAATGTCACAATATAGAACATAGGAGCTACGGAAGAGAGAAGATAAAAGTAGTGGGGATAACAACAAAGAGTGCATTAATTGAATTTACCTCAACACAACACAGAGAGACAGAGATAGAGAGAGAGCGAACGAATCAAGTTTCGTCGCAGAAGATGAGTAACTTAAATTCTATTTAATTTCTATCCGCTTTTCCTTTCTTCATTAAAAACTCTCAATTCACCGCCCCTCTCTCCTCTTGGAAACTGGAATTCATTCACGAATCCTAGAAATTCCATTCAATAGAAGAAGAAAAAAGAGCTCCTTTACAGCTTCCTCAAGCTTCCTTCCTCAACTATGGCGGTTTTCAAAGCCCTGGCTTTTCTGTTTGTTTTATGCTTTGAGATTTACGAAACCATGGCTGCTGCAGATGTAAATTCCTCGTTTTCATTTAATGGGTTTGTGAAATCTCCGGGCTTTTTCAAGAATGTTGGTCTCTTTGGAGATTCCAAGCTCATTAATGGCGGTTCATCGGTTCAATTGACTGACTCAGTGAGTCGAAGCCAAGGGCAGGTCATTTACAAGAAAGCCATCAAAATATTCCATGGTAGGGAGAGAAACTACTGCGGTTCATTCTCGACTAGCTTCTCGTTTTCAATGTCCACCAAAGAATTTGGTAGTGTTCTGGCTTTTGTAATGGTTCCAAGTACTTTGGATCTTAGGCTGTTTGGTAGAAAGGATAACACTTCCTCTGGTCTAAGGTTCCTATTGCAAAAGGATATTGTTTCTGTTGAGTTTGGTATCTCCAGGAGAGGGAATCGTTTAGGGATCCTAGTTGGTAGACCTGAATCTGCTAAAATTAGTTATTTATCATCTTTTGGTAGGCATTTCAATGGAGATGGGAAATTAAATTGTTGGATTGATTACGAGGGGAGCTCAAAAAGAATAGAGGTTCGTTTGAGTCTATCTACTGCCTTAAAGCCTGTGGATCCATTCGGCTCTTACTCAGTAGACTTGACTAAGCTGTGGAAAGATGGGAAATTCATGGTAGGTTTAACTTCTGCGAATGGAAACTCTTCCACGCCACATTATCTCCATTCATGGAGCTTTAAGCTGACACATCCCTCTTTGAGGATTCACTCGCAGCCACTTGATCCGATCACAGTTTCTAAGACTGTTAAGGAGGAGGAAAAGACCATGGAAGTCAAGGGGAAAAGCACATGTATATGGAAAATGCTTGGTGCATTGGTCTTGGGTGCAGTTTGTGGAACTTTAGGAGCGATGGTAGCTCTATACTTTTGGACAATATGCGGTAATAGGCAGTCAATGGCAGTGGTTCCCGAGGAATGTGGTAATGAAAATTCCAATATCGTTGTGATAAAAGCAAATGTTGGTGAAGAAGGCAAGAAGTAGTTTAGTTTTTTCTTAGAATCTTGTATTTGTGATCGTAATGTAAATTTTTTGTCTTTCTTTTTCTTCTTCTTGTGTTGTTTGTTCTTTTGTTAATTGCAGGGTTGGTGAGATGAGTTTTCACATGGAAAATCTTACAATATGTATTAATTTAAGATCCTGAAATCTTGATCAATGCAGTTGTCTTTTTTTATTTTTCATTTGTGGACAAGAGGAGAGGTGAGTGTATTGAAGTATGAGTCTGTACAAGAAAAGAAAGCAATGGGATTCTCGTGAAATGAACAAAATGCATTTATGACAGTTGCTATTTATATGTCTTCTCTGATAAGAATGTGAAAGGAGAGTAACAATGGAATGTGTATTGTTTCCAATGGTCCTCTTCTTCAATTTATGGATTTAATGATTTTAACAGATTTTGAATTAATTAAGCTTTTTTAAGTCATTGCCTTAAAATCAGTGGATTAAAAATTATACAGTTAAAACATTTTTGGTGTTCCAGTGAAAAAGGGACACCTAAGAGGGGAGAAAAAAAGTTGGGAAAGACTTCAGAAGCCTAGAACAGGTCAATACCTTTCTGGTCAATAAGAACTTATATACTCGTAGGTCTAATCCATACTTAATTCTGTTAAGTTTTGGGTCAACTTATCCCATTTTTAGGATTTTTTGTTTAGAAAGAATAGTTAATAAATTTAAACCGAAGATTGTCCCAATTAGTTTTGTACGGTTTTGAGTTGGAATCAGATTCAGTTTTTTATTAATCAGATTAAGGTTTAGTTGTATTATTAAATTTGGAAAACAGTGACATTTTACGCATATTTAAACTTAGTCCAGGTTCGGGATTTTTTTTTGGGGGTTAGTATTGTCTGAGCAATGACTCGTATTTTGTATCTAAGTCCACAATCTGAATTCTAGTTTTCTACTACAATTAGATTATATTTTTAATAAACCTAATTACATAAAAAAAAAACCAAAAATTATGTGATCCCCTCTCGTGGGTGTAAAAATAGAATACCAATTTCTATCTCAGAGATTGTGCTCGTAAAGTTGGTCTTTCAAACCGGTTCAGCCCGTTTGGTTCCTCAGACGTGTCACACAAGCAACCAGGAAGAGGGTTTGCATAAAAATTCTCCTCCAACTTTGGACTCAAGCCTGGCTTTCCTGGCCGTCTAAGATACGGAGCTCCTAATCTTTTCCGATGTATTCTCTTAACCTCCGACGAGAAATCTTCCCAGGACAAGAGTCCCGCATCGAGCTGATCAATCAATTTGACGAATCTTAGCCTGAAAATACCAAGTTAAAATGTCAGCTCAAAGCACAATCAGTAATGGAAAAAAAGGTTTTATATATCAGGCAAGAAACACAAACTGTACCTATTGGGATTAATCGTTTTTCTGAACCCTTCGAATCTCCGGTGACCCTGAACTGCTTTTGCCATGTTCCCATCATAAGTATATGCGAAAACATCGCTTTCGAGTGCTAAATTATAATCAAGAGCAGCTAATCTGTTCTGGTAAGGTTTGATAGTGGAAAGCTCTTCCTCTGTGGCCAATGTAGAGTGAAAGAAAACATTTGGAAATTCTTGATGAAACGCAGCCATACTGTTGTGCCCGTAGATCTTTCCTGCAACAATGTAGATTTTCGTCGTCGAAGGAAAACCCATTGCCTTGAGGAACACGGCAGCTTCGCGTGGTGTCATAGGGCAGTTACCTTCAAGACGCCGTTCTGCTCCATTGATCACTTTTTCTTTCCAATGCGGAATGCTATATCTCATTTTTTCCAGATCAGTCGATTCCTCCTCTGTTAGACTGTGATTGCATCCAGTAAACGCCAACATATCCATCTCGTACCTATAATAAAGGAATCGGATTAATTGATGATTAACAGCATCATTAGATAAAGAGAGAGTAACCGTATAGTAGCTTGTACCTCAAGTGAAGAGCAAGGTAGGGTTCGTTGTTTTCTCTAAGTCTTGAAGAAAGAACTTTGCTTAGATTCTCTATATCTTGAGAGTAACGAAGAGCTTCGTAGTTTGCACGGCATCGAAGCCGCTGGATCGAAGGAGGCGGGCTGTTATTGGCTAGCCGAGAATCGGTGTGATTGAATACAATCACCTTATGCTTCTTCAGTAACTTTGAGATTGAGTTTCTGTAATAACTCGCCTGAGCGCAACCAAACCATTACAGAGTTAAAATTGAATAACCCAACAGAGAAACACAGAGAAATGAAACTTTTGAGTTGAAAGTTACCTTAGACCAGGAAACAGGATTCTTTTCAAGAGGCTTAATCGAAGCAAATTCTTGGGGTAAATACTCAACAATATCGACATCTTCTGCTAGTACTTTGATGAAATGTCTCCAGTCAAATATGTCCTTAAACGTGCTGGCAAAAAAAAAAAGAATGAATCCAGGAGCGTATATGATGACTGCGATCATGATGATTACCTTGGATCACTCCAGAAAGATGAATGGTCAAGAAACGGAAGAACAAGAGTAGCATTCATGATTTTGGCGATCGCCACCATATCGCATATCTTTGAAATAAAGAAAATGAGTTAGGATTTGAGAAGAAATTCTTATGCCGGAAACTTGAAGAAGAAGAAGAAGAAGGAGAAGAAGAGACTTACACCAGTTCTCATTTGATTCAAACCACCGTTGGAGTGAACAAGAAGGTAACCGTTGGTTTGCTTGATTGGTCCTAAAGGAGAAAACAAATTCAGAACCGGTTACTAAGTCTGAAATTTCTCGGTTTTTTCAATTGGTTAAACCCGAAAATGAGGAAACTTACTTTGGTTTTTAGGACGGGCTAGGCATTTCCGATAGTTCCCACTGCCTGGCGGATTCCAAATCTCTAGGATCTGTTTAAAAAAAAAAACATGTACCAAAGCAAAAATTAGTCCACAGAATGAACGACAGCGTTTGAAGTAATGAATAAGCCCAATTCGGGCCGACGTAGTAGGAGCTGTTGTGATGTGATTAGTTAGATAATATTTTGGATTAGTTATTAGATGAAGTCAACCGCTGGAAAATTGAAAAGTACGAATGGAGGAGGAGACCCACGATGACTTTTGTATTTGGGAAAAAACAATCAATTCAATACTTCGTAGCGAATTATTCGGAAATTCCTTTTTCAAAAACTACTCCTCTAATAAGAACATACGAATTCTAAAAAATATTTTTTAATGAATAAACAGAACAGAATAGTAAACATGTTTTGGCTTTTCTTAGGGAAAAATAACTATCTGAACACAAAAAGCAGAACGTGGAAACAGATAAAAATTAGAACTTTAAACGATTTTAAAAAAAACAATATTTTGACTGTTCTAGTTTTTTCTTTCTGAGGAAATTTGATTATGAGCTTACCGGTTTCCTCTCTGGAACGAGGACTTGAACGGAATTGGAAGAAGATTCCTCTTCTTCGACGATCTTCTCGATATTACTTCTGGGATGAATCGAAACGACGAATTCGTGTTTCTCCACGTGTCGCCGCCGTCGCCCGACGCTGCCGGAGAGAGCTACGATGAGAAAGAAAGTGACGACGAGGATGACCAATAAGCTAAGAATCAAACGGCCGAGATTAGTGGCGGATCTCATGTTCCTAGCGATTCCAGCCGTCCATTGAGATTTGTTCTCCACCATTAGCATCCACACGAGTCTGATTTTGCGGAGAGAGAGAAACCCGACGAGGTAATTGTGGGTTTGGTGGTGAGACCCAATCAAACAGCACGAAGATCCTCCTCCGCCGCCGGCGAGGCTGCAGCTCGTGGCTTCTTCCTCGTCGGGGAGGTAAACAACTGCGTTTCCTCCTCCTCCGGTGCTGACGTGACAATGATCTTCCTGAGAATCAGCCACGCGCCGTCTTGTCGTTGTTGTTGGCGCCGCCGGTGATTGGCTGCTGCTCGACGAATTCACCGGAACGCCGACTGACATGTGGCTGGAAAACACAAGGGTTAATTTATAAATTTTCCGTGGAAAAAATGAATGGAAATTTTGGAGAAAAAAAAAGGGAGAAGAAATCGATAGGAGGAGAAATATGGAGTCAATGATTCTCCAATTCTTCTTTTTATATCTGCGCGATCTCAGCATACAAACATCTCTCTCGTTTTCCTTTTCCTCTCTCTTTCCTTTTCCAATATATATACACTTGTATTTGGTGTTTAAAAAAATAAATAAAAATATACTTTTATTTGGTATACATATATATTAATAAGAAAGTTTAAAAGTCGTTTTATATTCTCGAAAAATCTGGGAATTTTTTTCTTCTCGTAAATAAATGTGGTTTGTTCTACTTTTTGTGAATCAAAGTTTTAGTATATTTTAAGGAGACAAATGCTTAAGGTATTTGGGGATTTTAATAAATTTGGTACGACTACGAAATTAGCTTTTAAAAAATCATCAGCAATATATTTATAGATATATCTTTACAAAATTATTTCATAACTTACCAATTATATGTCTTAAGAGTCGAGAGAGAGTGTAGTTAATTTTTTTTTTAAACTGTTGATAACATCTCGAGATGAAGTTGATAATTACTGATTTCTTAATTTAAAGTATATCTTGTTTTTTTTATATTAAAAAAAATTGCATTGGTTAATATTCATTGAATTTGCCTAACGAGTAACTACTAGACACGTAGAATTTAGAAAGCAATAGAGTTGGATATTTATGATTTGTTAGTATTAAATTAGGCATTTCATATACTGTTTTATATTTCGTATATCATTAAATGGATATGCATAAGAGAATTGTGTGCACGTCGTTGAAAGATAACCGTAGTTAATTTGCTAAATTTATCTCTTTGGATTTATCGTTTTACTTTTTTTTCCAAGTAACAAACATTTTTCATTTAAACTGAGATCTCTGTAATTTGGTAAATGACTAGATAAAGTGAAAATATAATTGTTGTGTTTATCTTCTTGATTCTTTGTACTTAATCGATCGTGATTTTGCAGGAACTAAATTTGGCACAGTAATTTTAACGAGTTCCCGGTTTTCACCAGTACATCTCGTGGAAGCCTTGCTTCCAATCCACTATCACGAAGGAGAAAGTTACCTTACAGATCAGTGGCACAACCCACCACTTGCTCTGTTACCAATCGCTCACCAGAAAAAAAAGAACACGAAGAACCCCCAGAAATCTACACACACACAATCCAAAAGCCCCCAAGAAAAAAGATAAGAAAAACCCCTCTAATCTCTCTCTAATGCCATTGCGATTTCCTCTTGTGCGTCAATGATTTCTTCTTCCTTTTTTCGTGTTGTCTCTATTTTGATTACTGATCAGGTTTTATATATGTCGACCAGCTTTTGGGTTGATGATCCAGCTTAAATAAAACTCACCGTTTTACTTAAGCCCAATGAGGCCCATATGTCGAGCCAACATATATAACAATTCTCCACCTTTGGCCGACATACCTTCTTCGACAAAAAAAACCCTAGCTGCCTCCTTTTTTTCTTTTGCGATTTTTCTTCTCTCAGAAACATGACGCTCCCTTGATCTGTTTTCCGGTTCCGACATACTGAAAAATAGATCTCGTCTTGTTTCTAACATCTCCTTAAGGCTTTTCTCCTTCACGCGATACGGCTTCTGGCTTTGGCGTCCACCTTGACGCCTGAGCTCCACCTGGACGCTTGAGCTCCACCTTGACGCCTGAGCTCCACCTGGTAAGAACTCTTCCTCCTTTTGCTTTACCGATAGTCAAACAACCAACAAAAAATAATCATCCCCTTTTTTTTTTGTTGCATGTCGAGGAATACGCCTGAGTTCTTTCGATCTAGACATTCTCGGTCCAGATCTACGTCTTCTTCCAGGTATGACTCCACTTGGCTCTGATCTGGCATAGATCTGAGTCACCCCTAGTCTCTCCTTTCAGACGTTTGACATTTCCTTGTCAAACGTACTGATAAACTCCAGGTAATCTCATCCACGCTTGAACTTAGAGACTGTTAAGTTGCATGGATAGGTAATAACCAAGTTTAGATATAAACTGGTATGGATTTGAGATTACCTGTGCCTGTTCTCCTTCTAGAAGATTCCCAGAAGTTCACAACAAAGTTGGAACTTCTGTGTAGGTACTGTCTTTGTCAAAAAATCTGCTGGATTTTTTGTTGTGTGTATTTTAGCCAAAATTACACTCCCACTAGCCACTGTTTCTCTGATAAAATGATATCGAGTGTCTATGTGCTTTGTCCTCTCGTGATGCACTGAGTTCTTGGCAAGAGCCAATGCGCTTTGTGAATCACAGTGGAGTAGAACCCCCTGATTGCAGAATCCTAGTTCTGAACATAGTCCTTTTAACCAAATCCCCTCCTTTACTGCTGAAGATAGTGCCATGTATTCAGCTTCTGTAGTTGACAGGGCAACTACAGATTGAAGGCTTGATTTCCATGAAACAGTATTACCTCCCACTTTAAACACGTACCCAGTGACTGACCGTCTCCTGTCTAGGTCTGTAGCATAGTCTGAATCTGAAAAGCCTTCAATCATAATCTCAGATTCTCTTTTAAAATTCAAACTAGCTCTGTAGGCACCTTTTAGATATTTTAATACCCATTTAACAGCCGACCAGTGGTCATGGCCTGGATTTGACATAAATCGGCTGATAAGGCCTACTGCATAGGCTAAATCCGGCCTTGTGCCTACCATTCCATACATCAAGCTTCCTACTGCGCTTGCGTATGGAATGTTTTCCATGTGCCTCCTTTCTGTGATGCTCTCCTCTTCTGATAAGCTTCGCAGTTTCTGTTGAGAATTTGTAGGTGTTGATACTGGTCTAGAATCATCCATTCCAAAGGTTTTCAGAACTTTTCCTAGGTAATTGCCTTGAGATAGAGATAAAGTTCCTTTGTTTCTATCTCTAATGATGTCCATACCTAAGATTCTTGATGCTCTGCCCATATCCTTCATTTCAAATTCTCTGCCTAGACTTTCCTTTAGATTTCTTATCACATTCCAGCTGCCTGATGCAATTAACATGTCGTCCACATATAATAAGAGATATACAGCTTCTTTAGACTGTATATCTTTCATGTAGACACATGGGTCATATTCACTTCTTTTGAAACTTAGGGTCTTCATGAAGCTGTCGAATCTTTGATTCCATAGCCTTGGAGACTGCTTCAACCCGTACAATGATTTCCTTAGGAGACATACTTTATTCTCATCCCCTTTCTTCACGTACCCTTCTGGTTGCTTCATTAGTATTCTTTCTTCTAATTTTCCGTGAAGAAATGCCGTCTTTACGTCCATTTGTTCCAACTCAAAATCAAGGTTAACAACTAGTGACAGAATTAACCTGATTGAAACGTGCTTTACGACTGGAGAGAATATTTCATTGTAGTCAATACCTTCCTTTTGTGAAAAACCTTTTGCTACAAGTCTCGCCTTGTAGCGTTGTTTTTCAATTCCAGGAATTCCTTGCTTCAACTTGAATATCCACTTGCATTCTACTAGCCTCTGATTTTCTGGTTTCTCAATCAGTTCCCATGTCTGATTTTTCCTGAGAGACTCCATTTCTTCGTCTGCTGCTTGAATCCATTGTTTGCTCCTTCTGCTCTTTAGAGCTTCCTCAAACGATTTTGGCTCATCTATATCTAGTTCCTGTGCTGCTGATAGAGCATATGCTACAAAGTCAGCATCTTCAAACCTGGATGGTGGTCTGATGTTAGTTCTCCTTGACCTGTCTCGAGCTAACAGATAGCTATCGTATGTTGAATCATTTTTATCCTCTGATTCTTCATCCTGATCATACTCTTCACAGCTATCATCTTTATCAGATTCTCCCTGGTCACTTGTAATCTCGTCTCCACCTTGAGTAGATGACTCTACTCTATCGAAACCATTTGGGGATGGCCCCCTCACTAGATCATTGCTGAATGTGACTTGTTTCTTCTGTTTTTGACCTTCCATTTGTTCTGCTTTCTCCTCTGTTTTTGGTTTTCCTAGAGTATCCTTAAAGACTTCCAGTTCATTGAAAACTACATTCCGACTTGTTGTGCACTTGCCTTCTTCTTCTATCCATACTCTGTATCCTTTAACTCCAAAAGGATAACCCACAAAGATTCCTTTCTTTGCTCTAGGGCCTGTCTTTCCCTGTAAGATATGGACATAAGCAGAACATCCGAACCTTCTCAGATGTTTAAGATCTGGCTTGTGACCTGACCAAACCTGCTCTGGTAGTTTGTTATCAATAGCTGAACATGGTGAACGGTTTATAAGGTAAACGGCCGTAGATGCTGCTTCTGCCCAGAAACTTTGATCCAATCCCGTTTCTGACAGCATGCTCCTTACCTTGTCCATTATCGTCCTATTCAATCTTTCAGATACTCCATTCTGTTGAGGAGTGTAAGTGCATGTCCTGTGTCGTTTTATTCCCTTTTGTTTGCAGAAGTTATCAAACTGTGTGTTACAAAATTCAAGGCCGTTGTCTGTCCTTAGGCATTTTACGTGTCTCCCTGTCTGATTCTCTACTTCAGCTTTCCATTCCTTAAACTTCTGGAATACTTCGTCCTTTGATTTCAGAAAGTATATCCATACTTTCCTTGAATGGTCATCTATCAAAGATAAGAAGTATTTGCATTCTCCTAAGCTGTTTGGAGTTGCAGGAGACCCCCATAGGTCTGAATGAATATAATCTAGAACTCCATCTGCTCTGTACTTTGATGCTGAGAAAGATTGTTTGTGTGATTTCCCTATCACACAACTTTCACAGAAATCTAGATTTTCTATATCTTCCTTGGGTATGTAGCCTTCCTTAGCTAGGACATTCAGACTTTGACTCCCTATATGTCCTAGACGTGCATGCCACAGATTTGTCAGATGTTTCCTTTCGTCTGTCATACAAACTTCCCCTGACAACACTGTTCCTTCCAGGTAGTACAGACCATTTGAATACTTCCCTGTAAAAACTCTTTTTCCTTGTTTGTAAAAAGTTACCTGGAAATTTCCTCCAACATAGTTGCACCCTTGCTTCTCCAACATGCCGTAAGATATGAGGTTCCTACTCATAGCTGGCATGTATCTCACGTCTGTGAGAACTACCATAGAACCATCCGGATTTCTGATTTGAACCTTTCCAATGCCTTTCACTTCGCACTCTGTGTTATTTGCCATTAGCACTTTTCCACCCTTTAATTCTTTGAAGTCGTATAGCAAGTCCCTTTTTGGCGTGATGTGAAAAGTGCAGCCTGAATCCAAGACCCACTCATCTTGACTGTGCTGAACACTAGCAGTTAACACTAACGGTTGATCTGTCTCAGAACCTGACGCCATATTTGCAGAATCTGAGTTCTTGCGATTTCCTCTTTCTGGACACTCCCTTTTCCAGTGTCCTTCCTTGCCACAAATGAAGCACCCTTTACTGTTCTTGTTGAATCGTGTCTTTGACTGCCCACGATTTTTGCTCTTAGACCTACCTCTCCATGGTTGATTCCCTTTTTTCTCAGGTCTCCCCCTTTGCTGAACATATAACCCTTCAGCTTGATTCTTTACCACCTTGAGACTCTCATTCAGCTCTCGTTCCTTTGACTTTGCAGAGGCTGTCACTTCCTTTAGACTAAGAGTCTCCCTTCCATATTTCAGTGTTTCTTTCAACTGATCATAGTTGGAAGGTAAAGAACTTAAGAGTAAGATGGCTTGTACCTCTTCTGATACTGTTACACCAATGTTACTCAGATCTGCAACCAGTTTGAGAAATTCATCCACGTTTTCGTCTATCTTCTTTGTTTCTAACATCTTGAATGTATAAAACTTGAGCTGGAGATAGATTCGATTTGGTAGGGTGCTCTCATTATATAGACTTTCAAGTGTTGACCACATTGCTGCTGCGGTTTGACAATGTATTATCTTTCGTAGGACCTGGTCACCTACGTTTGTGATTATAATACTCATTGCCTTCTCAGATTTTTCCAGTTTTTCTGGATCTTTGACTTTTACTGATGATGGCTCACCTGATTTCTTTGATGGTTGATCTTTGTCGGAAGAGCTTTCTTCTTCCTTTTCCTCAGGTAACTCCAGAAGGAGCTCCTCGTCCTTTAGGATACCTTTCAGGCCAGCCATCCCGAAATGTGCCATCATCCGGACTTTCCACAAGGTAAAGTCTCCGCTTCCATCGAATCTTTCAACTTCATTTCTTAAAGTTGCCATTGTGAGCTTTTTCTGGTGCTTGTAAAAGAACCTGTTCTGACGTTCAAGAATGCGATTCTTTCTTGAACCTGAGCTCTGATACCACTTGTTGTGTTTATCTTCTTGATTCTTTGTACTTAATCGATCGTGATTTTGCAGGAACTAAATTTGGCACAGTAATTTTAACGAGTTCCCGGTTTTCACCAGTACATCTCGTGGAAGCCTTGCTTCCAATCCACTATCACGAAGGAGAAAGTTACCTTACAGATCAGTGGCACAACCCACCACTTGCTCTGTTACCAATCGCTCACCAGAAAAAAAAGAACACGAAGAACCCCCAGAAATCTACACACACACAATCCAAAAGCCCCCAAGAAAAAGATAAGAAAAACCCCTCTAATCTCTCTCTAATGCCATTGCGATTTCCTCTTGTGCGTCAATGATTTCTTCTTCCTTTTTCGTGTTTTCTCTGTTTTGATTACTGATCAGGTTTTATATATGTCGACCAGCTTTTGGGTTGATGATCCAGCTTAAATAAAACTCACCGTTTTACTTAAGCCCAATGAGGCCCATATGTCGAGCCAACATATATAACAATAATTATCATGAAAACCTAAAACCAAATGACTATATTAATATATTTTCATATAAGTCACCGTACAGGAAAATTAAAGTCATTATCTTTAAAAGAAGAGTTAATGATTTATTTGTCATCAATTATTTATTTGTCAACTTTCTTTTTCTAGATTTATGATTTAGCCAATACCCAAATACACTAATATATGTAGAGACTGACCAATCCCATTGATAACACTAAACATAAAAATAGAAAGTGTGATTATCATGCAGTCAATTGTCCTTACTTCTTAATGCTACAGAATCCTTAAAAGGCAGTTTAAATAAATTAAGCAATGAGTCAATTTCAATAAACTAACCCATCAAATTATTATTCATCAAAAATGCATCTTATCTTTTCTAAGAAGATAGTAGAAAAATGAAATCACTCTACGCTATAGATTACGTGCAGACAACAATTCAATAGATAGGGTTAAAAATCGTATATTGTTGTGATAAAGATTTTACTATTGCAATATGATAGTTGGTGGTACTGGTACTGTGTTTAAATATACTATAAGAATCTAAGGTTTGTGTGTGTTTTTAACATGCAAGAGTGAGATAAAGAGCCGTACGTATATATTCGTATGCATGTATTAACTAACTAACTAACTACGCTACTTGGTAGTTACTTGAGATTCTCTATAACAATTAGACGACAATTTTTACAAGTCTTATTAAAATATATATACATACTGACTAACTAATACCATATTGGTCTGTTTATTATATTACTTTAACCCACTTAGTTTGGTAACCGTTAGAGTTCCATCAATTTTATTATAATCATCTCAGAGTTAGTGGTCTCAATTGCACGCTTTTTCCATCCATGACTTCTGAGCTCGAATCATTGCTCTATTGATTATAATTTTGATATTAATCGATATAATACTATTATATAATTAAAATAGAGTAATACTCTAAAATATCACGTTTTAATTTTTTTTTATTTCAAATCTAACATTATAAAATTAAAATTTCAAAAATAACACAAATAATTATAGTGTTGTTCGTTTGGTCTAGCTGTGCGGCTGCGGTTAACGGTTGATCGCAGATTTTTAGTCGCACCGTTGTTTTAATCAGCGGTCGAAAAAATTGCAACGCAGGACGCAGCGTCTGACTATTGCGTCTGCCGCAGGTACCTGCGGCATCTAAACGAACAACAATCTGCTGCAGCCGCAGCCGTAGGTTCCTGCGACTGCCAAACGAAAATGACATATGTAAAAATACTTATTTAATCTAAATAAATTATATATAAACTTAAATTATTATATTTGAGTTCATTTTTTCTAATTTACAGTTTAATTTTTTTCTATTAAAATATAGTTTTAATACATTTTAATCTTAAATTTATGTTATTATTAGAAATTTAAACTAATAATACTATTTTTTGGAACAAAAAATTAAAAATATGCTATTTTAAACAATTGTCCATTAAAATATAATAATATTTATACAAGAACAATATATAATGATTAAAAATACGAGTAGATAAAAACGTATTTGTTTCAGTGTTGGATTCGATTTTCGAAATATATTGTTACATTGAAAAGAGATGATATGTACGTGTTGGTACTAATCCTAAAAGACTGATCTAATATCTATAAATATAATACCGAAAGTATAATGAGTTCGTAAAAATTACGCAAAATAGAATCAATTGAAAAAAAAAATCTACAAAGGCGTTTGTTCATGCGTAATTTGGTATAAACATAGTTAGTTGTAACTTCAAAGGTATTCAAATTGAGTTATTGAAATGGACTAATTGCTAAATTGAAACTTTCATGCGTTATGTATAAGAAAATAATAAAAAAATACAATCCAACCATGATAAGCCTGTAATGTAGCATTTTAAGATGGTAACGTAACTAATTATCAATTATAGATTAGTGGAAGAAAACCACATTCTAACGATCATGTTTTTTTGGTCTACACCATATAACACTGCTATTTCACACGTTGTCTCTCTCTCTAGTGATCTCATAAACCGATCAATTGTGTAAAACCCGCTTTTAAAAATGGACTTCGAGACTTTAGTGTTGTTCGTTTGTTCGTCGCTGGCGGCTCGGCTATGGTCAACTCTACGGCTGCGACTGCTGCAGATGTTGTTCGTTTGTCTGCCGCTGGCGGTTGCAGTTGCGGTTGATCGCAGATTTTTAGTCGCACCGCTGTTTTAATTAGCGGTCGAAAAAATTGCGACGCAGGACGCATCGTCTGACCGCTGCGTTAAGTACCTACGGCAGCTAAACGAACAACAATTTGTCATAGCCGGAACCACAGATTCCTGCGGCTACCAAACGAACATGACCTATAAATTGACACGCCATCTAGAATCAATAAATGAAAAAAAACACGTACGTGTGAGTTATGGTATGCATTTTGTGAATATATATAACTAAGGGATTATATTAGTTGTATTATATATAATATAGCGAATCTTAGAAAGAGGTGCATGTAGAGAATGGGGGGCCACACGTCATTGAGGTACGTAGTTGGGATGGTTGTAGTTAGGGTTGTCAAATTATTTACCATCTCCTAGACGATGGATAAAGATATAACAATCAATACTAACCATTCATTATCAATTCATTCTCATGTCTCTTCCAAAAAGCTTCAACAATTCATACAGGTTTTTCAAACCATAATGAGACTAACATTGATTTATTTGATTTGGACTGGATCCCCTATATAGTTTGATTAACTTAATATAAACGTAGAAAATGTTAGTTTGAATTACAACTCACTTATGATAAGAAGAAACGCGTCCAGAGTACTGTCTTTTGTTTTCCGTCGTCACCGACAAAAGTCGGTTCTATTTTCCAATTATTTTTTTCTAAACCACTTTTTTTCACGTTTCTGTTGTAAAAGAGGGAATGTATAGGCGTTTCAAACATGCAACAATTATACTCCTGTATATACGTTGTCTTCTGTGTTTATATACAACAATGGATTTTTTTATATATAGGCGCTTTGTGTTTAAAATTGAAACAAATACAACGTAAACGTCTCTGATCAATTGGTACAAAAATACAAAATAGGGTCTAATACGAAAATGTTACAAAGTACGGGGACCATTTTGTTTAAAACGTGAGTTGCAATCTTCCTTATCCACCACAACTCGTTCATATTCAGAGGACAATACAGGATTTGAGCAACTGAATCAGAATTTATCATCAGGAGAGATTCCTCTCTTCAACATCTCATCGTGCAATCGAAACGCCTCCTTTAAGTTATCTTGAGAAACAAATCCATTGATCAGAGACGTATACGTTGACCTATCAGGATTTAGACCTCTCTCTATCATCTTCCTCAATACAACTTCAGCTTCTTTCATCTGATTTTGTCTACAGAACCCATGTAAGATCGAATTGTATGTAAATACATCAGGCACTAATCCCCCTTGCTTCTCCTCCATCTTCTTCATCAAACCAAAAGCTTTGCTCATGTTTTCTTCTTTAACAAAACCATGTATCAATGTGTTGTAAGTTATGATATCCGGCACAAAACCTTCTGAGACCATCTTGTCCAAAAAGCTTTCTCCCTCCGACGCATTACCAGAGCGGCAATATCCTTTTATCATAGAGTTACAAATCATGACCGTCGGCTTTAGACTTTTACTGATCATTTCATCCCAAACTCTTATTGCTTCAGAAAGATGGCCTTTACTACACAACGCGTTAACCAGAATGCTGTAAGTTATTGGAGTGGGATGTATCTCTCTTGATACCATATCTGCCCATATCTTTTTTGCTGTATCGATATCGCCCACTTTACCAAACCCATCCAACAGGGTGTTGTATGTCACAGCATCGAGTTTGATCCTCTTTTCTTTCATCTGATTAAAAAGTTCCATTGCGTTTCGCAGATTTCCGAGCTTACAATGTCCATCAATCATTATGGTCATAGTGTAATAGTCAGGAAATAAACCCCTTTCGGTCATTTCTTTGAACAATTTATCCGCTCCACCCAACATTTTCCTTTTGCATAAGCCGTGCAAAATGGTGTTGTAGGTAACCACATCCATAGCACAACCCTGCCGAAGCATTTCATTTCTCAAATTCATAGCCTCAGAGATCATACCCTTTCTACAATACCCTCGGATAAGGATTGTGTAGATCACATTGTCGGGAATCAGACCAGCATCCTTCACGCTGTTGAAATACACTAATGCTTTGTCGAGATTTCCACTCCGAGCAAAAAGACTCATTATTGAGCTAAAGCAAACCAAATCAGGGACAACATCCCTAGATCTCATATCACTGAAAATCTTTTCTACTTCAAGCCCATCTGCCTTCTTACAAGCCTCCATCAGCAATGATCTGTAGGTAGAGGAGTCAGGACTCAACCCGGACTTTATCATCTCACCGAAAAATTCCTTGGCTCTCTCGTATTTCCCATTCTTACACAGTCCATTAATCACAGCATTATAAGTATAAACACCTGGACTAAATCCTTTGCCAGGCATAGAATTCATCAACTCAAATGCCTCTTTCATGAGACCTTTACTAGAGTAGGCGCTAATTAGTGTATTATATGTTACGATATCTGGATAGACTCCCTTCTCTCGCACTTCCGACAAAAAAGTTCCGATTTTTTCCATTTTACTATCTTTGCACAATGCATTAACCATGATATTGAGAGTGTAAACATTAATACCAATGCCATTCCGTGAAATCTCCTGATAAACCCCCCATGCCAACTCTACCCACCCGATTCGCACTAAACTCCCAATGAGAGCGTTACACGCATCGATAGAAACCATGTAACCTTTGCTTCGCAGCAATGTAAAAACCTCATGTGCTTCTCTTAGTTTTCTAGCCTGCACATAAGTCCTAATCAACAGATCGAAAACTGAATCATTTGAACCACAGTTACAATATGTTGACACCAAGGAATTCACAATCTCTGCCCTTGAAACGCCACTCTTCCTAATCATCCTAAGAACACAACTCTGCGCATCCGATAATCTTCCACTCCTCACAAGAATATGGATCAATGCGCTTAAAGATGAAGATGTATGCTTGAAATTGGGAAAATTCAATCCTAATTGATCCACGAACCTTTGACTTAAACTCAAATCATCGCGGCAGCGGTACAAAACCTCAACGAAGGCTAAAGGGTTTAAACGATTCAGGTGACTTCGCAAAGAAGACGCATTACTACCTTGCTTCAAACTAAAACAGATTTTTTCCACCAAGAACGAATCTGTATCCGAAGCCGAAGCCGAACCAGAAGAAGACGGAGGTTCCGATTCGGAAGCGGGTGATGACGATGTTGTCAAGGTTTTGAGAGGTTTAAGTCGATTGAAGGGGTCTTTTACGCGGAAGGTTCTGGAAGGCATTATCCGGTGAGCAACCATTTTTTCTGGTCCAAAAAGTTCAGAGAGACGGATTTCGATTGAGAAAAAATGAAAATTTTGAAAAGTCAGTTTGGTTCTTCGTGCAACCGAGACATTCTGAATTTCTGATAGCTCCTCCCTGCCGTCGAGAGAAGAGCTAACGACGGCATACGACGCTCAATGATCCGGATCCGGGTCTGGATTCAATCGACCTGGCCCAAAGGAATATTTCACAACGGCCCAAAGGAATATTTCATAACGGCCCAAAGAAATATTTCATAAAAAGCCTCAATTGATCCATGACGGCCCAAAGAAATATTTCAAAAGCCCGAATCGACCCATGACGGTCCAAAAAAATATTTCATAAAAAAACCTCAATCGACCCATGACGGCCCAAAAAAATATTTAATAAAAAAGCATCAATGACGGCCCAAAGAAATATTTTATAAAAAAGCCTCAATCGACCCATGACGGCCCAAAGGAATATTTAATAAAAAAGCCTCAATCGACCCATGACGGCCCAAAGAAATATTTCATCAAAAAACTACGGCCCAAAGAAATATTTTATAAAAAAAGCCTACGGCCCAAAGAAATATTTTATAAAAAAGCCTCGATCAATGACGGCCCAAAGGAATATTTCATAAAAAAGCCTCAATCAACCCATGACGGCCCAAAGAAATATTTCATAAAAAGCCTCAATTGACCCATGACGGCCCAAAGAAATATTTCAAAAGCCCGAATCGACCCATGATGGTCCAAAAGAATATTTCATAAAAAAACCTCAATCGACCCATGACGGCCCAAAAAAATATTTAATAAAAAAGCATCAATGACGGCCCAAAGGAATATTTTATAAAAAAGCCTCAATCGACCCATGACGGCCCAAAGGAATATTTAATAAAAAAGCCTCAATCGACCCATGACGGCCCAAAGAAATATTTCATCAAAAAACCTCAATCGATCTGACGGCCCAAAGAATATTTTATAAAAAAGCATCAATGACGGCCCAAAGGAATATTTTATAAAAAAGCCTCAATCGACCCATGACGGCCCAAAGGAATATTTAATAAAAAAGCCTCAATCGACCCATGACGGCCCAAAGAAATATTTCATCAAAAAACCTCAATCGATCTGACGGCCCAAAGAATATTTTATAAAAAAGCATCAATGACGGCCCAAAGGAATATTTTATAAAAAAGCCTCAATCGACCCATGACGGCCCAAAGGAATATTTAATAAAAAAGCCTCAATCGACCCATGACGGCCCAAAGAAATATTTCATCAAAAAACCTCAATCGATCTGACGGCCCAAAGAATATTTTATAAAAAAGCATCAATGACGGCCCAAAGGAATATTTTATAAAAAAGCCTCAATCGACCCATGACGGCCCAAAGGAATATTTAATAAAAAAGCCTCAATCGACCCATGACGGCCCAAAGAAATATTTCATCAAAAAACCTCAATCGATCTGACGGCCCAAAGAAATATTTTATAAAAAAGGCCTACGGCCCAAAGAAATATTTTATAAAAAAAGCTTCAATCGATCAATGACGGCCCAAAGGAATATTTCATAAAAAAGCCTCAATCAACCCATGACGGCCCAAAGTAATATTTCATAAAGTCTCAATCGACCTATGACGGCCCAAAGGAATATTTCATAAAAACCCATGACGGCCCAAAATAACATTTCATAAATAAGCCTCAATAGATCCACTAACGCAATTAATTGCACAAAAATAGTTAAAAGGATGAGATGAGAATGTAATGAAAGGGTTTTATGCTCTTTTACAAAGGATGAAGTTCTCTCTCGTCCATTTTGAATTTAATATTTTGTTATGGGCTCTAAAATTGGTTAAACATACACATCAATGACATTTGAGTAGAATTTCCTGTAGTTGGTTTAGTCCATTGAAGATGATCAGTTTGATATCATTGGAGATTGACGAATCAGTCATCTACGAGTTTATTTTCATTCTATTTTTAGTTCTTTTATAGCAATACTTTTGTGAGAAAATATGTATGAGTTTATTTCATTTTTATTGCTACGATATCTTAATCAAACAGAGAAAACCATTAATTAAAAATTGATAAGTTTCCAGTTTTGGGTCTATTTAATCAAGTTATATGATCTTTATTCCGATCGACCTGACTAGTCTCTCAGATTCCATGTTTTTTGCCTTTTCCCTTAACATTTTGTGCCTCGTCCTATAACTGTCTCTGTTCCACTGAGTTTTCTTGTGAAGAAACACGAACACGAGTCAGGGTATTTCGGGGACTAAAACTTGATCATAGGGAATGAGGTAAATACTTGTCTGGTAAACATATGTATCGTTCTCTTTGATCCTGCAGGTTCCTTGAGAGCTTGCATCTGAGTCTCAAAAGCGTTTGATTTCAGTCTCTCACCACTAGGAAGTAAAGCATAAAATGTGGAATTGTTCATAGATTTCTCCACAGATACTCAGAACTGGGTGAACTATGAATAACAATAGGTATGACTTTATTCTCAAACAAGGCAAAAATAAACATATTGACGTTGCAGACGTCGTGACGTCTCCATTTCCTCAAAGCGCATGCCCCGTCGCCTTCTTGTAAGTATACCATTTAGCAATCCAAAGGTAGACCAAAAAATTCAAGAAACTCAAAATAGCTAATAGCCAATAAAAGTAATCAAGATGACCTCTATTAAGATTGTCGGCGATCCAGCCTGGTCTTCCACCGGAGGTCGTGATCTTAGTGACCACGGTCAATAGCAGTGTGCTCAAATAGTTCCCTAATGCAACTGTGGTGAGCGACAAAGCCGAGCAGAGACTCCTCATAGCATCAGGAGCTTGATCATAGAAGAACTCAAGCTGACCTATGAAAGTGAAAACCTCTGCGCATCCCACAAAAAAGTACTGTGGAATTTGCCAGAAAATCGTCATCGGAATGATCTCTTGATCATAGAGATTGTGCCTTTGAACGTAGTTTAACCTTACGACCTCAAGGATTCCTGCTGAGACCATAGCGAAAATTGAGATTACGAGTCCGATTCCCATCCGTTGAAGCTGCGTGAATCCGCGGTCATGACCAGTGAATTTCCGGGCGAGCGGAACGATCAGCTGATCGTAGACAGGTGTCCAGAAGAGGACACTAAGTGTGTCAAATAAAGAAAGTGATGCGGAAGGGATTGTGAAGTGAGGTCCCATGTGTTGGTCCATTGTGTTTCCTTGTAGTACAAACACTGTGCTCATTTGGCTATAAACCGCGGCAAATACTATCCCTGTGGCCCAAACGGGTAAGAGACGGATCAGTGCTTTGAGCTCTTCTACTTGTGTGACCGTGCATAGCCTCCATGGCGACTTAGCTGCTTGTTTTTTTTCACTCTCTGTCTCCACTGCTGCTTTGTCGAAGAACCTATAATGGTGACTACAGATTGGACTTGGATAACTCTAATAACAAAGCTTTTTTAAATGGTAACTTACGTTAGTATTGTGGTGTGTTGGAGCTTGCGGCTTCCTTGGATATTGCTTTCGACGTCTTGGATCTCGTGGAGAAGCGATTCGTCTTCAGGGACACGCACTTTAGATTTTCTGCAAGAAGCGACGATCACTTGAAGCATTCTTGTGATCGGACTTCCTCCTGGTTTCTGAAGCCTGTAAAATTTGCTTCCGGCGAAGAAAAACACGACGGCCACGGCCATGGCGACGGTGGGAACACCGAAACCCCAACCCCAACCTACATTCATCTGAATCCAAACGAGAACAGAGGAAGCAATCATAGCACCAACGTTTATACAAAAGTAGAACCAGTTGAAGAAAGAACTCTTAGACTCTTTCTCTTGTTCGTCTGTGTCATCAAACTGATCAGCACCAAACGACGAGACGCAAGGCTTGATCCCTCCGGTCCCAAGTGCGATCAAGTAAAGCGCAACGAACGTGAAAGCGGTTTGACCCGCGGTTGCGTGACAATTGTCTCCGTTGCAGGTTGGTGTTAGACCAGGAACCGAAGCTGATAACGTCAATAGCGTCATTCCCTGAAACAGAGCAAACAGTTTCAAGATTTATGTGACTGGTAAAAACTAACTAACAATGTGTTAAATGATTTACGCAAATGTAGACGGTGACGAAGGATGCGATGGTCCAGTATCGGCCGAGATAAGCATCGGCGATAAAAGCACCGATCAAAGGAGTGGCGTAACATGTTCCGGACCAATTTGTGACGCTGTTTGAAGCAGTGACGGCTCCCATATTCATCTGTTTCTTTAGATAGTTAACGAGATTAGTACTCATTCCATAGTAAGCCAATCTTTCACAGCATTCAGTTCCTGTGCCAAATTGATACAATCAAATTTCCAAAAATTCGGAGACCGGTTTTCCACCTAAAATATGTAAAACGTTTACGATACCAAGAATGAATCTGCAAGCTTTCCAGTTTCCTGTTTTCTTTTTGTTTGCTCGTTTCTTGTGAATGTCAAGAGTTCCATCTTGTGTATATATTTCCATGTCCTCTTGAATCTTCATCTTCGGCTTCAAGAATTTTAGCTGAGTAAATAGAACCACTAAAGTAAACAAATTTATTTGACAATGTGAGATCTAGAGAGAAACCGTGATTAAAAAATCCTTTAATACACATGAGAAAAAGGATAAAAGGTGACTTCTTTGCCAAGTCAAATGTGATGTTAAACAAGCTAAACACAACGATAGTATTATATGACCAGTTCTCCGATTTTCAGCAGATTTACTGAAGACAGATTAGCCTTATAATACTACAATTGAATATATACATAACTCTACAGAGAAACAGATGATTTTTGATGAGCAGTAAATCTGAATCTGAGTTAGCCTAAGTGATTTCCCTCACTCACATGCATTACTACAAAAACAAACGCGTTGAATATGCGCAGAATCGAATATCAAACATACAGAATTTCGTCGAGAAAATTATGGATCTAAAAAACACACTCTCGTAATGTCATTTGATGAACGTAGAGAAAACAATACCATACTGTTTGATTTCTAATAAAGGAAATTGTTATACAGTGGGGAATAAAAAAACCAAATCGAGGATCAAAATTTCGAATTAATCCCCAAACAAAGCTAAATCAGAGAAATATTCATGATTATCGTTGTAGAGACTCGTTTACCTCTTCTCGCAGTAATAATTATAAAGTGTCGATAATGGAGGCGACTGACGGTGGAGGTCTGCGCCCGGAATTTCAACAACGCAGTGGAGGAAAATAACTTTTGGGCTTGAGCGTCTGCTTTAGCTTCTTCGTCTGGTATTTATATGAAACATTGGACAGTGAAGAAATTCAGGATAAGTCATTTTACCGGTTAAGTCCCTGTATTTGTTATTTGTTTTATTATTATTGTAGAAATTGACTAACACTTTTCGATCTTTGTTTAGAATTAGTCATGTAAGCAATAGAGATGGTGGTTGTGTAGATTACAGTTTAATTATTTAGTTAATATATATACCTAATTTATAAGAAAAATGATAAATATTTAAGGAAACAAATCCATGAGTGGGAAACTAATATAACCATAAAGCCTATGGATTCATTTTGTGATTCTGTCCAGATTCATCAACGGCTCAGAACTCAAGAGTAGAAGAAGGCATTATTAGTAAAGAGACATTTAAGACGACGTTAAAAAAAGAGACCTTTAAGACTCGATAAAGATTAAAACTTTGAAACATAATTGAGTTGTTGACCAAACAAAAAAACAAACCTTACACACGAAAGAAGTGTTAATATCCTGATTTACGTAACTAATAAACCGGTTATCAAAACAGAGTTCTTAATGTAATCCAAGTCTTAGGGTATGGTTATTGCATGCATAAAATAATTTGAACTCGACTTCTTTTGGAAAAAAGAGAAAACATGAGATACAGTTTTCTTGTCTCCTACAACAATTTTTTAGGAGGATTGATGGTAGTGTTCGCTGAATTAATTCGACCTTGCAACCAATATAAATCGAACATCAGGATTTGTTTGGAAATGTTATAACTTTTTCAATGTGATATTATCCACGAATTTCACCGTGTTATCCTGGATTTATGAACAATATTGTTGTAACTTATTGACTCACGAAGTAAAGGTTGAATCATCTGGTAAATCTTTAAGTGTAGATTGAAATAAAATTGTTTCATTGTATGAACTGTGGGGCCTAAAGGATCATACATAGAATTAAAA
Organism: Pugionium cornutum; assembly: GCA_018901935.1. Taxonomy (NCBI): domain Eukaryota; kingdom Viridiplantae; phylum Streptophyta; class Magnoliopsida; order Brassicales; family Brassicaceae; genus Pugionium; species Pugionium cornutum. The sequence continues at coordinate 11,351,001 of CM032158.1, read as the reverse complement.
CATGTGGTGCTTTAAACTGCTAAAAAACCCAGAAGGCCAGAAACACAATGGCCTCCACCAAATTAGCATGAGAAACATAAAAAAAAACTGCTAATCATTTTATACAAGCAAAATAGCAACATTAATGATTTAAAAAATACTAAAAGCCAAAGTCCACACCAGGTTTTAAATCCCCCATTAGACATAGACACATATCTTACAACATAAGCAATCCAAGTATAAGATAAAATTCCATTAACCAAACAGAGGATTTTCAGCAAACGTATCAAACCTCACTTTCTATTGCTTCTTCTACGAATTAACTTCGGGCACAGGAAACAGTCGTTTAACCAACCAATGGACTGGTCCTAAAACTTGAGCTTTCTTCCTCCTCCAGAACCAAATCGCTGCACTGTACTGTTCATTGCGTATCTTTGTCGTTGCTGCCCTCCAATCATACTTCTCTGTTTCTTCCCTTGCTGCTTTTCCAATCATCTCTCTTGTTTCACTGTCGTGCAATAAAGTTCTCAGCTTTGTCACGCAGTCTTCGACATCTCCAGGGTTGAACAAATACCCGGTTTTGCCCTCCTATAAACATCATAAACATAAAACTCACAAGCTCAATATCACCTAATGCAAGATCATGATTTTGTACAGATGACCCCATTTGGTTTGGCAGTTAATTTTATTACAGATAATTCACTGACCTGATCTTCAGGTATTATATCAGGAATTCCACCCGCTCGAGCTGCAACAACGGGAAGTCCCGAAGCCATTGCCTCTAGAACAACAAGGCCAAGTGTCTCTGACTCTGATGGCATCACAAACACATCTCCACTTGCGTAAGCTTGTGATAATTCGTCGCCTTGTAACATTCCCGTGAAAACTGCTGGCATTCCTGTAAACAGCTTCTCAAGCTCCTCTCTTTAAGAAAACCAAAAAACCAAAAAAAAACAAAAATTACAATGTTGCTGCTTGGAAATCCGCAGAAACGAATATATGACCACTCTCTAACGAAATTAGTACTTGTATGGCCCATCTCCAATAAAAGCAATCCGAGCTTCAGGTAATTTGTCCATTACACTGCACACAAATTTCTCGATTTCAAATTTCGATACACCACTTATAAGAAGTTTGTCCAGTTGAAAGATAAAAAACGCTAACCTTTTAAGAAGCTCCAAACTCTTTTCGACCCCGATTCGGCCTACATGGATCACTAGTGGCTTTTCTGGTTCACCATTACTGTTAATTACAAAGCATTACACAATAATCTCAGCACAGAAAGTACCGATGTCCTTAATCCATACAAAGAAATATATATTCTATTCTTGCCTTAGTCTTGTACGCATGTCTTGAGAACGGAATCGGGGATTGAAGCTTTCTGAATCGACACCCTTATTCCAAAGTCGAAGTTGATTAGCTACAAAATACGAACACACAATGTTAGTTTTAAGCAATCATATAGACTGTATACTAATGCAATGTTTTATCTTTCATCACCTGCAGTTGCACCAGCTGCTATAAGATCTTTTCCTATGGCAGCGGAAGGAACTAATGTAAGATCAGCCGCTCTGTGAAGAAATCCTGATAAAAGCTTATTCAAGTTTAGTTACATATTACTTGACAATGACCGAAATTCCAAAAACTGACATTTGAGAAAAAAAATTACATACTTATTACTGACCACATTGGTTGGACCAACCAACTAAAAGTGTATCTTGGGATGTAACTGCACACCAACACAAGCTTAATCTTAAGAAATATTATCTTGATAATTCATTTCTGATACCAATTTCAAGTGAGGCAGATAAGAAGCTTACACAGGGACATGCGTGTGGTACGACATTACTATAGGTACCGATAGCATTTTTGCTATTGCCAGAGCACCAAAGACCTAAAATTTAGTCAATTGTGGATTCTCAGCATCACTGTTTTGCTAATGTTATAGTGATGTGATTTTTCAAGGGCTTTTACCATTATCCCGGGAGATGAAGCGTGAATTATGTCAGGCTTAAACCGAGCAATTTCAGAGATTATTCTTGGACTAAGCGCAAGTGAGAGGGGAACCTTTTGGTACCAAGGGCATGGGAAGCTGTAGAGCAGAACGAGAAATTACTAGTGACAAAGCCAAATTAAGAACATCTTTAGATTTTGAGGTAGCGAAATGTTGTTACCTTCTTGATCCAATGACTTTGGCTCCATAAAACTCTTCGGGAACACCTTCATGAGTCGTCACGACTATAACCTATCAAATTTTAATCAAGTTAAAAAAAATGGGTGCAGTTTTCACTTCTTATGTAACTCTGAAAATGAAAAGAGTTACTGAGGTATTAGCTCACTGAAATCCTAGTTTAATTAAGAATTAGATAATTTATTTCACATGAAAAGAACAAACCTCGTCTCCCATTTCACGCAGATACCTAATGAAATTCTGGAATCTGTTTTTGTATCCTGAGACATAGCTGCAAAATTAAGACGAGATTACTTTAGACATTCAGATGTTAAGAAAGCTTCTGATACATTAATTTCAGTCATAGATGCATATAACAAAAAAATATCCTGATCCAGTGGTCCCGAGGATCTTGGGATATTCTTGATCTGCATCTAAATCTGAAAACTTTGAACTTGAAATCCCGAATTGAATTGGTTTTAGATACATTAAAGGAAACATCTAATGATCAGCGAAATATGATTACAGGAAAGTCAACCAACTAAGGATCATCTACTCTATTTTTCACAGAGACAAACCCTCGAACACAAAATAGGCAAGACAACTGTGTCCGTATAAGAAAAACATGAATTAATAAAAAAAAAAGAAGAAGATCAACACTAACGCAAAAGGCGAAGGCTCCACAAAGAGAGCAATTCTCCTTGGCTTGGAGTATGATTCAGGATCGAGAAGCGGAGCCTCAATCTCCGATTCATCTTCTTCCCTAACTTCAGTAATAGTCATATCGTTCGACCCAGAAGCAGAAACCACCTGGCGTCTAATCACTTCGCCGAAGAACTTACTTTTCTTGCCAATCAAGTTAATGGGTGATCTTTGGTGACACGAAACACCAACAGAAACAAGGGAATCAACAAAGGAACACCTGGGAGAACAAGTGGTTACGGAGGGAGAAGAAGAAGAACAACAAGTGGCGGTCGTCGTGCGAGGAAGAAAAGGGTGACTGAGAGAGAAATTTATAGAGATAGAAGAAAGGGTCATGATTTTTATTTTACCAAATTTAATAAAAAAATTGACGATTTGGGTGTCATAAAATCGATATCAGTTTTTTTGGGAGAAGGAATCTAAAGAAGAAGAAAGATTAAATAAAAGGTATATCCGCTTTGTGAGGCAGAAACAGATAAGCATCATATAAAAGCTTTTGAAGCATATGCTTAGTTTCAACTTATGTGTTGTCCGGACTTTTTATATAATATTTTCTGTTTAAACTATTTTAAATAGTGAATTCTTCCAAGCAAGATTTCAACTAGTAAGACAGGATTCAACCTTGTTTGTAACGAATCATGTTGTTGTTTGTTATATGTGAAGGTTATGTGGTTAAAAAAAATTAGTGGTATAAGTAGAGCAAATACCTGTGTAACCGATTTGATATATTAGAAATTATTTCCCAATTGGGTCACAGTGATTGCTATGGTCCTATATTTCTAAATGAGACAAGATTTTTGGAGAAGCGGTCGACACATTTGTCTTAGTCGCATATTATTGATTTTGATACTCATTAGGTGAATCAATTATAATTTGAAATGTTGAGAGCACAGTATCATAATTTATAAACATATAAGTCTAATTTATATGGATTCATAATTTAAATTATATGTGACTTACCAATCAACCTATCCCTCAAGACAGAAATTTTGACTTTGTTATTATTTAGTCAATGGTTTTCATTACGTATATCAAATCATTAGCCATGATGATTACTTTGATTATCTAATTTACTTGTAGATCCAAACAACATAAACTCATATCAATACGGCAAGACAACCTTATATCTTTCTTCAAAATAATGCCAACAAAAAATCAAACAGAGGGGACAACTACTTATACGGTATCCAAAATTTATACCATTGAATATTCGTTTCACGTATAAGCATCTTTTCTTTACATCTATGGCCCTCTTTAAAACATTTTCACAAATTTATATATATTATTATTTAGGGGTCCTCAAATAATTTCAGTATAGCAGTTAAAAAATTGGATTTAATTTCTTTTCAAAGTTGAAACCTCTAATGTTTCATCAATCAACATCTCACAAAACAGTGCTTCAATGACTTGACTATTATATCTTAAAAAATTGTTCATTATGAGAACTTTGTGAAACAGATTATTGATAAGAAAAATAAGAAAACATTATGTAATGTAGTTTTGTTGGCGTTATAAACTTCATTTATACGCAACATACAAACTACTTTGGCTGTCCTATATGCACGTGTAAGACCAAACTTGAAGAATTGAAATCTTTTCTGGAATACAAATGCTTTCTGAATTTTCCTGTTAATAGTTTTTTTAAGGTTAGATTAACTATAGTTTGATAAGATGCAAATCAATTAAGACCAAAAGAATTTATCCACTAAGACAAATTCGGGAAATCTTACCTCCAAAGAGTTGATTCCTTATCAACCTGAAGACTAAACGCACTTCTGGCAACATCCTTCTTCTTTGGTATTTGGATATTAAGATATACTGCAAACAATTGGTCAAAGAACGAGAAATGCTCATTTTAAATTTATGCTTATATATATTATTCAAGGCATACATATATAGCTTTTTGTCTCGAAGAAGCTTTTCCCATGTCTTCTAAAGAAGACAAAAAATGACTTTGTTTTTCTGAAATGAACACAAAACAAAATCAGAGAAACCTAAAAGGTCACAGAGATGCGTTAAAGCAAAACATAGTTTCAGGATGGAACGAAGTGGAAGAGGCTTTCCTTGCGTGAGAACAAAACGACTTTTTCCTTCTTCTTCTTTTGATTGATCTGTTTTGTGCCCTAACAATTTGGAAGAATACAAAATGCAGTTACCATGAATGTTATCCATCTGGTAAGTCATTGGGCCTCAGCCCACACAATCATTTGTTCATCAAATTTACGCGACCAATAGGTTTAATAAATGAATCATGTCCGTATAAACAAACCGGCCATATGAATTCTGACTTTTAAGTTTGCATCTTTTCCTGACTTTTCAATTTCCAAACTTGATATATATATATTAGCACAATTATGTAAAATAAAATTTTTTGATACTATTAATTTAAAATATTAATAATACACAAATTTATATTACATATGTTAAAACTTTTTTACGATTGAAAATATAAAATATAATGTTATAATTTTAGAGTACTATCGAAAAATCGGCCAAATCAATCTAAATTTTTTTTAACGATGTTCAATTTATATAAAAAAATTATATGAAGATATAAAAACATATCGTATTATTTGATAAATTCAAATTTTTTACATAAATTTTAGTTTTTGTGCTAATTCACACATATTCGTTAACCACTTGAATAATTCTGTTAAGTGTTAGATAAGGTGGATGTAACGTGTAAAACGAATTTGTATTAAAACTTAACCAAATTTGTAACTTTTTTGCCAAAAAGATATACAAAATGTGTCATTTTGCCGATCACAACGCACCCAAAAGATTATTTTATAGTCTTTTTTTGTTATTGGATCACAACGCACCAATCTAATAGCCCAATATTTTTATACGAAAATTTATCATCCTTATGCGAAAGACGGTAGAGTCGAACTACATACCTCTAAAATTTACGTAAAGATGGTACAAACACTAAATTATTTGCTGCTCTCCAATTATTTTATAGTCTATTTCAAATCGTTTTCCTTTTTTTATACGTTTTAATATCAAACAATATAGTTTTGACAACTTCTAAAACGACTTCTTTTTAAATAAATTACTTCGATTTAATATTTAATTCTACGTAGGCAATAGATAACAGCCATATCATGATTAATGAAATACTAACCCCTTAAACGGTTAACTATATGATTTAGTTCGTAATGAAAATTTGGGGTTAGGAGTTTCCTCATTTGTAGTGTAGGTTGCAACCACGTGGGAAGCAATCGCGTGTATCCAACGGCACATATTTAATGCGGGTGAGCACCGGGTTGTGAGTATAGAGAACTCCAATACGGCCTTGCCACGTGGCTTTGTGCTTTGCTTTGATTTCGTTCCATACATTCAATACAAATGTACGCTTCCCCTTCCCACTCACCCAAACGAAAACAGCTTCTTCTTCTGAAGATGATTAGAACCCTACCTTCTTCTCCGTCTTCCTCCACGATGATCGTTCTCGAAGATTTTCCTGCCCGGATTTTCCGTTGTGGAACTGGCATTTTTCCTTCTGCTCCCAGGAATACGTTTTACCTTAATTTCCTGCGTTTAAATTCTGTTCCGAGCACGATTCTTAAGCCGATTCCGCTTTGTTCCTCGTCGAATAAAGCTTCGCAGGTACTAGCACCTTCGTTTTTGTCTTTGTTTCTGCATTACTTCTCTCTTTTCTTTTTTATCAATTTTTGTATATAACGGAGATTCGCTCTTTTTTCCCGCTGATTCTCACGATTTTTCTGTCTTTTTGCTTTTACAGGTAAATTTAGAAGCTGCAGAAATCGAAGCTGTAGAAAAATGTAAGTTTCTATGTTATCTTCCTAGTATCGGAATTCGTGGATTGTTGACAGCTGAGTGATCATAATGCGAATATTCCTGGGGTATTGTTCGGGATTTCATCATCTACCAATTATCGTGCAGCCCCTAGAAAAACGGTTCGTGTAAGGTTCCAGTTGCAGAAAGAGTGTCTGTTTGGGGAACATTTTTTCATCCTTGGTGACGATCCTATCTTTGGTGGCCTCTGGGAACCGGAAAATGCCTTACCACTGATTTGGTCAGATGGCCATGTTTGGACCGTGGATCTGGTATGCATCAATGGGGAATGCTATTTCTTCCTAATATACTCATAGTATCATAGATTCTGTAAGAGTTTGGATAATTGAATGTGTTATGGGTTATGATGTTTTTTATTTTTCCTTAGGATCTGCCTGTTGGAAGATTTGTTGAATTCAAGTTCATACTAAAGGAAAATACAGGGGATATCTTGTGGCAACCAGGTCCAAACCGGACTCTTGAAACTTGGGAAACTAACAAAACAATCAGAATATGCGGAGACTGGGAAAATGCTGATCTCCAAATGATAATCGAGCAAGATTTGGTGCTTGTCAATCAAGAAGAAAAACAGTCTTCTGTTAACTTGGATATGCCTATGGTTACCGAAAATATCACACATCCAAAACGAAGCGTGAGGCTTAACACCAATGTTTCATCAAACGGTGCAGAAGAGCAGGATGAAGTGCTTGCTACTGTACTACAAAACTCTTCACTAGTATTTGTAGGGAAGGCAGGATACTTAAGTGATGAGTTTGAGGAAAATTCTAGTTCCTATATCCAAAGTGAGAAAACCATCACCATGGAACCTTGGAATGGAGCTCTGACTGCTCAGGATGCAAATGTGACCCAAGAAGACATGTTTACTGAGGATGGAGGTCCAGTTTTGTGATATGCCAATGAGATCTTATTTTCGCAGGAAACACCATGGCAAGGAGAAGGAGAAGACCAACGTGGCGGGAGAAGAATAGAAGCTGATCTCTGAAGCTTTAATAATTAGCACGTGCTTGGCACATGCTGGAAATAAAGTGCATATCCTCTTTCTTGTTTAGAGGGTTTGCCGTTGGGAGAATTAGGAGAGAGAGTGTTTCTTTTTAAGGAGAAAGTTGAGAGTTTTCGGGGAGTTTGTTTTCTTTGGTTGTTGTGCAGTAGGCAAGCCTGCGAGCTTGTTTGGGGAGAGTGAGATAATCATTTGGAGTATTTCGTTTGTTCTTGTATTTCTGGGTTTGTAAGACAATCGTTTGTTGAGAATAAGAAAAGTAATATTCAGCTACTAAAAGCTTAACATTTGGTGCGTGACAAAACGGATCGAACAACACCACCATGGATTCCGGCCGTGAAGAAAGTTTAACACCAACACCTTCCCTACCAGACCATCATCAAATCACGGGGAGCCTGGACGAGATTTTTCGACGACTTGATGCTCTAGATGCAGGTTACAGAGGCGCGCTTTCTGGACAGCTAAACTTGGAGGAGTCGCTCAGAAGGGTGGAGACGAAATGGGAGAGTAAACTCGACTCGAAGCTTGAAGCATTTCATGTCTCGATCGAGAAGACAATGCACTCTCACCTGGATCGTTTTTTTCACTCCTTCCCGCGAACAGAGTCGCACCGAGTGCAGGGAGAACCAAGTCACTCGGGTCTGATTCCGCCTGCTGCAACAATCGCACCGGTACACCTGTTCCCTCCTGAAACTCGTTCACAGCAACTAGTTAATCGTGATACATTGGTTAAACGCGTTGAGATGCCGGTCTTTGAGGGGATTAATACATTTGGGTGGTTGTCAAAAGTAGACAGATTTTTCAGGCTTGGGGGATATACAGATTTAGAAAAGTTGGAGATGGTTTCAGTCAGTTTGGAAGGGGATGCATTGAGTTGGTTTAACTCTGAAATCACTCGTGCACCGTTTGTGAATTGGGATCAGTTTAAAACGAGACTAATGATAAGGTTTGGTAGCATTCACTGCAAAGGTCCTAGCCAAAGTTTGTTTTGTCTCTCTCAAAAGGATTCCGTCGCTAGCTATGTTCATGAATTTGAGGAACTTACGGCACAAGTCACCAATTTGTCTACCACACAACTTGAGGGCATCTTTCTCAATGGATTGAAGCCGGAAATGCGTTCGGTTGTGCAACTCATGAAGCCCCAAACATTGCCAGAAATGGTATCGGTTGCCTTGACGATGGAATCGGATGTCTTAACTCGGGTGGTGAGTAAAGAACTCCATGGTCGACCCATGCCATTCAAGCCATCTTCCTCAAGCGATTACCGCCATAATAGTTGGAAAATGAAAACAATAATGACAGACAACGAAAAACCAGTTGCCAATTCCAGCTCTCGGCCCATCCAACGACCAAAAATGAACTGTACGGATGCTGAATTGGATGAAAAACGGAGGAAGGGCCTCTGTTTTAAGTGTGACGCAAAGTGGTTTCGCGGTCATAATAGCATTTGCCCGAATAGGGAACTTCAACTTCTAACGGTGGTTAATGGTTATCAACTAGAGGTTCTAGATGATAATATGATGGAGTTAATCGATGACGACCAGTTGGAGCAACCAAATATGATGGAGTTGTCGCTATCATCCTTTCTTGGCGTGAAATCCCCGACAACGACGAAGCTTATGGGTAAAATTGCAAAGTTGGATGTTGTTTTTATGCTTGATAGTGGCGCTACTCACAACTTCATCACACCATCTTTGGTCCGACGAGCTAAACTTCAGGTGCGACCGACGACAAACTTGCAAATTCTACTCGGAACCGGAGCTTCGGTAACCGGTCTTGGAGTGTGCAAGAACTTGGATTTTCAACTGCAAGGCCTGCAATTCCAGTCAGATTTCATCTCCTTAGAGCTAGGAGGTGCAGACGTTGTGCTGGGTATTCAATGGCTCCGAACGTTGGGCACATGTCAGGTGGATTGGGAGCTACATGAGCTGAGATTTCAACACAAGGGGTCCCCTGCGAGACTCATCGGCGATCAGAACTTACATGCCAGCAAGTTCTCTTTCAAGTCCTTGGAGCGAGCCCTACCAATTGTTTCTAAAGGTGTGGAGATTTCAGCCTTACAGTCCACGCAAATCAGCAACACCGAGGTACAAATTCCAGCTGTAATCTCGGTTATTCTCTCACAATATGCTGCTGTTTTTGAGAATCCAGTAGGCTTACCACCCATTCGTGGCCGAGAACACCAAATCATGTTACAACCGGGATGCAAAGCAGTAAGTGTCCGGCCTTATCGCTACCCACACGCGCACAAAGAAGCCATGGAGAAATTGGTAACAGAAATGTTGCAGTCCGGTATTATAAGGCCAAGCACAAGTCCATTCTCAAGTCCGGTTTTGCTTGTCAAAAAAAAGGACTCAACATGGCGCTTTTGTGTTGATTATCGGGCATTAAACAGAGCAACAGTGGCTGATAAGTTTCCAATTCCGGTGATTGACGAGCTCCTAGATGAGCTCCAAGGAGCGGTGATATTCTCTAAGTTGGATTTACGTGCGGGATATCATCAAATCAGGATGAAATCAGAGGATATTCACAAGACCGCATTCCGTACAGCCGATGGACATTATGAATTCTTGGTTATGCCTTTTGGCTTAATGAATGCACCAGCCACATTCCAGGCGCTTATGAACGAGGTTTTCAGACCTTATTTACGGCGGTTTATACTAGTTTTCTTTGACGACATTCTAGTGTACAGCCGCAATGAAAGAGAGCATGCGGATCATCTACGCCTAGTCTTACAAACGTTTGTGGATCACCAACTATTCGCCAACAAGAAGAAGTGTATGTTTGGACAGCCTAAGATTGATTATTTGGGACACATTATTTCGGCTGATGGGGTTTCAACAGATCCGTCTAAAACAGAAGCTATGCGAGGATGGCCCACGCCTAAGACCATGAAGGAGCTCCGAGGGTTTTTGGGTCTTACCGGTTACTACCGTCGTTTCGTCAAGGGGTATGGTATGCTCGCTAAACCATTGACTTCTTTATTAAAAAAGGATCAATTCCTTTGGTCTCCAATGGCACAACATGCTTTTGAAACACTTAAGGAGGCCATGATGAAGGCACCCGTGCTAAGTCTCCCTGATTTTCAGTCACAATTCGTAGTTGAAACTGATGCTTCGAGCTTTGGGTTGGGCGCGGTCTTAATGCAACACAATCGCCCTATAGCATATTTCAGCCATGGACTTACAGCTAGAGAACAATTGAAGCCGGTTTACGAGCGGGAACTCATGGCGATTGTCCTAGCAATTTTGAAATGGAAGCATTACTTGCTTGGTCGCAAGTTCATCGTACACACGGACCAAAAGAGTCTCAAGTTCCTCTTAGAACAACGTGAGGTAAATCTTGAGTATCAAAAATGGCTTCACCGCATCATGGGGTATGATTTTGATATAGTGTATAAACCGGGAGTGGAGAACAAGGCTGCCGATGGGTTATCTCGCATGACACAGCCAACACATACGACTTTCAGGCACTCTTGCCTAGCCCTAACGATTCCATCAGCCTTGCAACTACAAGAGCTATACCGGGAAATTGAGGCGGATGTGGTCATTCAACAGACCATTTCAGAGGTGCTAGCCGGCAAAGGAAAGGCTGGGTACACCGTGGTAGATGGCCGGTTATGGTTCAAACGCCGGTTAGTTATTCCACCATCCTCTAAGCTCATCCCTCTCATACTTGCCGAGTTTCATAACACACAGATTGGGGGCCACTCTGGAGTCCTAAAGACACTCAAACGGATTCAACAATCCTTCCAATGGAAAGGAATGTGGGAGAGAATTCAAGAGTTTGTCGCAGCGTGTGGAGTTTGTCAAACACACAAGTATTCCACCTTGTCACCGGCAGGTTTGATTCAACCTCTTCCCATTCCACAAATGATTTGGGATGACATATCAATGGATTTCATTGAAGGCCTTCCAAACTCACAAGGGTTCAATGTGATTTTTGTGGTGGTTGATCGCTTGAGCAAATATGCGCACTTCATTGGTTTGCGACACCCGTTTTCAGCTGTTGATGTTGCAAATAAATTCTCTTCAGAGATTGTCCGTCTCCACGGGTTTCCCAAATCAATAGTCTCGGACAGAGATCGAATATTTCTTAGCGGGTTTTGGAAAGAAACTTTTCGCTTGGCTGGAACCAATCTCAAATATAGTACGGCGTTTCACCCACAAACGGACGGCCAAACCGAAGTTCTCAATCGTTGTTTGGAGACATACCTCCGCTGCTTTGCTTCCGCACAGCCGAGAGCATGGCACAAGTATCTAGCTTGGTCCGAATATTGGTACAATTCCTCATACCACTCAGCCCTCAAAACTTCACCATTCAAAGTGGTCTATGGGAGAGAACCTCCATCTTTAGTAAGGTATGAAGAGGGAAGTACTAGCAACTTCGAATTGGAGATGCATTTACGCCAACGTGATATTATGTTGACGGAGATTAAAGCTTCACTATCCAGGGCACAGGAGATTATGAGGAAGCAAGCGGATAAGCACCGCCGCAACGTGGAGTTTGTGGTAGGAGACAAAGTCTTCCTTAAGCTCAGGCCTTATCGCCAACAGTCAGTGGTTAGACGCACCTGTCAAAAACTAGCAGCTCGATTTTATGGTCCCTTTGAAATAACAGAACGAATTGGAAAGGTTGCATACCGCTTACGACTTCCGGAATCGGCAAAAATCCACCCTGTTTTTCACATTTCCCAGCTGAAAAAAGTAGTAGGTGTTGGAATCAAAGTCTCTCCTTTACCACCTTCTTGGTCAGACATGGAGGGTGCAACACATGAACCGAGTGCACTTATTGATACGCGTTATAACAACACTGGACACTTAGAGGTTCTAATCGCTTGGAAAGGAAAGGCAGATCACGAACACAGTTGGCATTTGGCGTCCGAGATAACTAGTCTCTTCCCAGATTTCAAGCTTGAGGACAAGCTTCTCAAAGGAGGGGGTATTGATATGCCAATGAGATCTTATTTTCGCAGGAAACACCATGGCAAGGAGAAGGAGAAGACCAACGTGGCGGGAGAAGAATAGAAGCTGATCTCTGAAGCTTTAATAATTAGCACGTGCTTGGCACATGCTGGAAATAAAGTGCATATCCTCTTTCTTGTTTAGAGGGTTTGCCGTTGGGAGAATTAGGAGAGAGAGTGTTTCTTTTTAAGGAGAAAGTTGAGAGTTTTCGGGGAGTTTGTTTTCTTTGGTTGTTGTGCAGTAGGCAAGCCTGCGAGCTTGTTTGGGGAGAGTGAGATAATCATTTGGAGTATTTCGTTTGTTCTTGTATTTCTGGGTTTGTAAGACAATCGTTTGTTGAGAATAAGAAAAGTAATATTCAGCTACTAAAAGCTTAACATTTTGGTCCCTGGATTGATTCCTCTGACCCACTTGGAAAACGAAGAAGCGAGTGGACCCATCTCTCATATGTTGTTGGAAGTTATTAACGAAGATAAAGCTGAAAAGTTCCCGGAGGTAATAACCTGATAAGTTTCAAGTTTCATGTTTCTGTTTTTTCTATAAACCTTTGTGTAGACGGTTCCTCTAGGATTCTTTTCCAACAAAATGAATAGATGCTCTGCTGTGTAAATTGTCGTATTTATGAAATCTGTTCATATTTATGCTTTAAGACATCATGTTCGTTTGCAGAAGTATATACTGTTTCACCAGTTCATAAAAAAACTCATTCAGCTATGGTCTTGAAACTAGGTTACATGGTAGAACATATTGTATGTAACTTTAAGGAATGTGCGCTTTTAACGGACTGTTAAATTGTTTTCCAGCAATATGATTTTCGGCTTTAAATGCACTGTTGTCTAATGTAACGAATGGAGAAGCAATATGCAGGTAGCTAAGACGCAAGAAACAGAAGGAGAACGAAACGAGAAAGGGAAAGTAAAAATGGTTTCGTTATTCGAGAAATCAGAGCAAGAAGCAGTGAAAGGTGTAGAGAAGAGGCATTGCAATGCAGGAGAGGAAGAGAGGCAGCAGCAGCGGCTAGAGACAGAGCCGCTTGGAACCCCGCATGTGCTTTTAGAGAAAGACATAGAATGGGGACGAAGAACGCTTTACAAGCTTCTAAGCAACTTTGGGCTTTTCTAAACTTTACATTTTTTTATTGAGAAAAGAGCCTCGTTCAGAATTTCAGACAGATAGTCAAACTGTCTTAAAAGGTACACTACCTTCTTCTCTGCTCATCTTTGCATAGAATCAAAGTTATTGTAATTTTAGTTCTATGGTTGTTTATTAGTTTGATTATGGTGACCCATAGGAAGGCCTTGTGATTGAAGACGCCGTACGTTTACGGGCACCCCTCATGTTTTGTTATTTTTTTTCTTTGTAGGATTATATATGTTTTTTAAATCTCGATATACAATCGCAACATACCATAAGATAATCGATTCGTCGGTAGGTCTTTTTTCCGTCGGTAGTCTTGTGGAGTTGGTTTAGCCCTTATAGGTGTATATATATAGGGGGGCTACAAACTAAAGGATATTCTTAAGACTAAAAGCATACAATGACTATACAAAAGCCTAATAATTGAGAACTAAAGTTTTCTTTAAAGGCTTCTGAAAACCCTATAAAGACCCAAAACGCATTGTCACGAGACCAGCTAAGCTCTCTAAGGCTATATTTAGGACACAATTGGTAAGGAATATTTTGCCTTACGTCTGCTTCTTCCCCTTGGAACACCTAAATTTCGCATTTCTGAGAAGAAGAAAAAAGTCTTCTTCATGTGGCTTCCTCTTCAAGTCCTTCGTTTGATACAGCTTCACTGCTTTCCCAGAGAAACCCATTTTCATTTCTGGGAACTCTCTCTCTTTCTCCAGAAATTGGTGAGACGTGTGCAACATACTTGTCTGCGCAAAGCAATACAAACAAGATTGACTATACCAAAAGAACAATTTCAAGACTCAATCATGTGGTAAATAGATCCACATTTCAAAAATGGAAAAAAAAAACCAATAGAAATTTTACCAGCCAAGCTTCGAAGAGCATTCTCAGCCGCTTGTTGATGTGCATCTTTCTTAGTTTTTGCCATCCCAATGCCTATCTTCTCGCCCGTGAACAAAACCTATTTAAATAAAAATCAACAGCAACCATAATAAATAAATGATAATGCAAAAATAAATAGTAAAAAAACTTCTTCAGTAACTAACAAACTAGGAAAGATACAAAGGGCGAGGAACAAATTCCAGCTCACCTCAACAGAAAATTGTAACTCTTTGTTGGTACTCATCACAGTCCTAAACTCCACCTGAAGATATCAGTACATAAATTCCTTAGTTTCCTTTAAAAATACAAGACAGCTATTTGGTGGTTATGCATATATACCTTCGAACCACATCTTCTTCCGATTTCTTGCAGCGCACTCACAAATAAATGAGATTGCCCGCCATTACTCTTTCCACCATCTGTCTGATGTGCTCTACCATTTGACATTCCACCTTCTGTGAATATTTTGAACAATGCTATGTTAAAAGGTATTTTGTTCTTCAACTAGTTATTACAGATTCAATTGGAGTTGTATTTTGAACATAAGCTTCAGCAAGAAGACAATACATCAAATGGGAAAACCAGTAATTATTCTAAGTCATTCTATGGCGTATCTTTAGAGCGGCACACTGAAAACAAGCTTCATATAGGAAACAAGAAACTCAGTGTCCGACTATCCATCTTCATAGCACGTTGGTAACATAAGTTTTAAAATTGGACCATACCTGTTGTTTGACGTGAAGGATTTTGCCTTTTCGGGTCATCATCCACAAAAAACTGCAAAGAAAACTCTCAGACTGTAGACAGAATACTTTTGATGTTGAAAGATAAATCCTTAAAATGCTAAACCAACCTCTTCGGTCCTCGAGTGCGATGTGTGTGTGAATGAACTAAGAGCAGCAGAACCTGGTATACCATGAGGAAATTGATTTGAATAACTTCCTGCAGGTCGACCAGGAAAAGGAGGTTTATTCTCGTCATCTACCAACCAACCACCCTGAGGATGCATAGAAGATGAAGGCGGCTGCATAGGAATTCTAGCCAGAAGAGGCGGTTGATTGAAGTTCTGGTTCCTTATATCAACACCAGGCCTCATCATAAGGGGTCTTCCACCATCCGAAAAAGTGAAGCCATCCCGTCTAGGAGCTCCAAGCAAACTAGGTTCTAGATTGTGATTAAACCCAAAAGATAAAGAATGTCAGAGACAAAAACAATAACATGCGAAATTACTGTTTGTAATTTGGTGTATACTAAGTCAAATGTTCGTACTATGAGAAGGTAACAATGCTGTTGCAGTTGTCGTGCTAGCATTATTTGGTATAAATGCTACCTGCGGCTTAGGGGTTTCAGATTTCTGCTCAGTGCTACTTGTTGCAGCAAGAGTAGAAGCATCAGCTGCAGCCTTCTCGTCCCCATAAATCAAAAAGGCAACAGAATATCAAATTACATTACAACTGAAAAAATGCCATAAACTTTGTATCTGTTTTTCTGACAATATTTTACTGACCGTTTGGCTTAGTCTGCGTTCCACTTCACCCCCACACATTCCTTCGATAGTTGCAGGAGCACTTATGTTTCCATTTGAGGCAAAGC
The DNA here is from genome assembly GCA_018901935.1 of Pugionium cornutum. Lineage (NCBI taxonomy): Eukaryota > Viridiplantae > Streptophyta > Magnoliopsida > Brassicales > Brassicaceae > Pugionium > Pugionium cornutum. Next base: position 11,334,761 of record CM032158.1, on the reverse strand, counting down.
CAGGATCCTGCTGACAAATGTAGCTAGTTTCCATATTGCAGATAGGGCCAAATTTCTGTGCATTACATTAACAGTGATAAAGTTCTAACTAAACTACCTCTATAATGACATAGTTGCTCACATCCGGTGATGGAGGTAAATTTTCCACATCATCTTCATAGTAAATCAAAGATATGGTACTCATTAGACTCTCATCAAATTCCCTGGCATAGTGTCCGAAAACAGTAAGAACAAGTGACCTGAATTCATTACATAAACAAATAAAAACAAACAAAACTTACTTAAAAAAGTAACCTCTGACATTGCATGCAACATTTCTTGCTACGCAAAGAATTGGAACGGGAAGGGCTGTCTGAGAAATGGGCAGAAGAAAATGGTTAGATACTCACATGGAAAAAATTAAGCTATACAGTATTTAATTCACAGCTTAATGCAAGAGTAACAACATACCTCTGCCTGTGGTGCATAATACGGAAGATATGCAGGAACAACATGAACACGTGGTTGATCCTTGTCCTCCCAAACCTTAATACGGTCATCAATAACCATTGCCATTTTCGGGTGGCATATACCACCATTGAAGACATTTAACAACGATTTCTTGGCATCTGCTATGCAAAGAGCAAGAAAAAAATATATATTGTTAGTTTGAGAGACAGACAAATAGTTGGGCAAAAAGGTTCATCCCATAATACAGAGACCTGAGAGGTCAGCAAATCAAATCAGGCACGAGAGACTGAGAGAGAAGAGGCAAAGTTTAAATAACAATTCACCACAAAAACAGTAACGAACGAGATAAGTAAATTGGATTAAGAAAGCTACAACAATAGCAGAGCACCAATGACCAAAACAAAAATCAAGGTTATTAAAGAAGCCATAGACCTGATTTAACGCATACAATACGATCTCGAAGCTCCTTGAGACTTATCAGATGTGCTTCCGGATCAAGTAGTCTCCACATTTCCAAAGCATAATCCCTTTCAGCCATGGTGCAAACATAAACTTCAAAACGTTTCCTAGTTTTTGCTGTCAAATAGCTTCTTAACTCCTCCCACGCTGGCCTCAGTTTTACAAGCACACTAGTGTCACGGATCTGTATAAGAAGCAACCCAAGGCGGGATTACAAAAACTTTGTTAAGTTCCAACAAGGTTAAAACTAGGTTACGCATGTATTTTTAAGCTACCTTATCCTATCACATGCCAGAAAAAGGTAAGGCCAATAAATGAGTTGAGATCAAACGAATTGGAATGCAACAACACAGATAGATGTTCTAACCTCTGGATTAATTCGAGTAAGCACAGTATGCTTTTCCGGCAATCTAATCACGGGTCTAAAAACTTTCTCGAGGCCATCAGAAGTCGGACGGACCTCCTCAGGCTGAGCCCTAAACATAACTCCATTATCAAATGCGATGTCATTATCAGTATACTGCTTCAGCAGCATCCTGTCATCCATATACCTTTTCAGTTCAGCCGACATTCCATTTAGCCTCACAGGATCAGCCTCTCGTGAAATCCAAGCTTTAAGAGCCTCGATACGATCCTCAAAGGACTTCATGGTATTTGCAACAATCAGTGTCTCGTCCAGATCAAACACAATAGACAGACATCTAGTGTTAAGCATCCTTAAACAGGAATCATAAAGACCCAAAGGAACTGAGAAACACCAAAAACACGGGAACTTCTTCTCCTTGCTCGGCATCGCGACTAAGTGAATCTCCTCATCTCCGAGAAGAACCACAGCAGTCTGCAATCACAGATCAAAATTCAAGCAACCGAATCACTACTATCAATTGGAAAACATCACAAAAAATAAAATGCACATCGAGATGTCGTTTTGCGGCGAATAGACATCTTGGAAATCTCAAACGAGCCACGTTACCTTCAATTCATGGAAACAGACTGCGTGTAGATGCATTAACTCAGGCGGTTTGACCGGAGCCGAGGACTCAAGCTTGCATCGAACGGCAAAAGAAGCAATAGTCTGGAGAATCGCCAGCGGAGGACACCTCTCGCCAGCCGGAGAAATGTGGTGGATTCGAATCTCGTTGTTCGGGAACCGAAATTCGTTCCCTGATGATACCCGGTTGACATCAAGTTCCCCCAAACGCAACTCTCCGTGATAAACCACGGATTTATGACCTAAACGACTCATCCAAAGTCCTCAAAACGACTATTCGAGAACAAATCCGCCTGTAGACAATTTTTTTTTCTACGGAATGCGTGAGAAAATCTACAGATTCAGGAGAGTATTTCCTCCCTCTTCGCTACTTTCCCTTGGATTTCTCTCGGTAGAGTGGGTTTTTCTGGGTCCCAAAATTTCTTCAACATGAGAACACAAATCAGCCTCAAATATTTATAGGCGATAGAAAGATTGTTAGGACATCGATTTTAACTATATTACGGAAAAACCTGAAATATCTTTACACGTGGCCTAAAATGTATCATTCAGTTTCCACCCGCACTGTATGTTAGTAGTTAATTTACCTTAGTTTTATTTACCTATCTCAAAGTTGAAAAAGATAAAATGCAATGAGAATTAATTTTATCAACTTATGGAAATTGTTGATTCTTGCAAATTTTTCTGTGATGAAAGGGAACAAATCGACAAGCTGTGTCTCTTATAAGTAGAAAACGACAACACAAATAGTAATACTATCTCTTTTTCGTTGTTACTATCAAATATATTGCAAAACAATTGTCTCTTAACCAAAACGATTACATAAACCAAAATCCATGGCCATTCTAATACTTGTGTTGAATCTTAAGTAAAAAAGGGAGACAATGAAAGAATCTCTTTGGCATCAGCAGTATAAATACTTAAGAGACCTCCACGATCCATATAAAATTGTTTTCATAAGACAAAGATAACATGCAATAATTAAGAATATGATATTGACTAAGAGTAGCTAGCTCATGTCGCTGAGATTATCGTTGCTACCGTCTAAGCTCAAGATGTTGACACTCGTTTCTGAGCTCCCGCTGCTCACCGGTCGCTTTCTCCTGCTTCCTGATGATCTCACAGTACTATGCAACGAATCTGTCGGAACTTTCGTCATTAGCGGTCGAAAATTGCCCATCATGCTTCCTCGTCTAACATCCTATTAACCCATACATGTGTATATATAGAGAGAGGGGCCATTATTGACAGATCTCGTAGAGGCATGAATTGAAACTTGTTAATCAATGTCGTTTTATTCTTATAAAACTAAACAAAAGTCCATTGAATCATTATTGTTTCTTATAAATACGCATTTTTGTATTAATTACTTTTCACAAACGTAAAACTAAATACGCTATATACGACTGATTAATCAAAATGGAAACACTAGAAAATACTTAACTAATCCGTTTTTAGAATATTGCTCATGTATAATTTAACGAAATGATTTAATTTAATTTGTTACCGTACCAGATGTCTCAAGGCCATATTGATGGAGCTTTTAGATAGGTTTCTTCCAGACCCAAAGCCACCAGATCCGGAGCTCGATTTCTCCGCGGTGGAGTTGCCTCCGTCTTGGTTCTTTGTCAATCGCGGGGGAGCATATTTTCTTATATTTACATTTTTCTCCACCATTTGATTTTCCGTAGCCACATGACTAATCAAGTCACCGTCACCGTTGCTCGCCTTTGCTCTCCGTCCACGCAACGAAGAGACAGGTCCATTCATATTTCCAATCTGAGCTCGGTTTCGGGAAGGCGAACAAGACAGTCTCCTTGCAACCCCACGTTCTAAGGACGCTGTTCTCGAACTTGAAGCCGTTTGTGGCCTGTCTGGTAACGTAGTTCTGAGATTTGACGGCGCTTCAAGCGAGAAACCAGGCATCTCGTGAGGTTCCCATGGCCTTGATCTCAGAGTGGGAGAGGGAGCCGGTTTAGAGAACGGTTTACTCCTCAATACAGTAGCTGAACCGGTGGGAGTTGGTGGGCGGCGAGTTGGAGTACTTGACCTCGATCCCGGTTTTGTAGTGGGTGCCGACATTGGTCGAGTAGATGTGGCTGAACCGGTGGGTTGTCGAGCGATAGAGGTGGTGGCACCGGCACATGCAGTAGTTAAGTTAGCATGTGATGTTATAGAGGTAGAAGGCCTAGATCTGGTTGATGATGTAGAGGGTTTAATAGTAGTTGATTCTGAGCTACGAGTGGACGAGGTCAATGTGGTACGTGCAGTTGTTGAGGTTCCAGAGCTACAAGGCCTTCTCGTTGGCGTAGATGTTAAGGTAACACGTGGAGCTGTAGAGGTCGGCGTCTTTTCCCTCATGGCTTGATTTGAATACTTTCTTATTGGTGTGGAAGATCTAGTCGTTGACCTGGACACATTAGAGGACGACGCGGGCTGTTTGACCCCAATTGTTTGATTTTCGGATGATATGTTGTCTCCCTCTTCTTTACAGTACTTCTCTAACTGTAGGAAAATTTGAAGAGACCATCAGAGTATAACCCACACAAGAGCCCAAAACAAAACTAAACTATACATAAGTTCATACACGAGATTTAAGAGCCATCGAGTAAACGTTAGCATCGGATGCATCAAGTTGGTTCACAAGGGGTTTACTCGGTGAATCAGGTGGCGTAACCAACCTAAACATTAAGAAATCACAACAAACAAATGTTTCGAAACTTTTTTTTTCATATAACACTATATTTTAAATCAAGATAAATTGGTAGAAATGTTGCGAAATATCATTTTTATGGACGGATTAAGATTTATATGGGAAAAGAAAACTAAAACTACACATAGAATGTTCTTTTTGAATATGTATCTTTCTAGGTTAAGCGGACCTATTTCTTTTCTATTCTAAAATAGAAAGTCCACATTTGAAACATTGTGTTTTATGCTAATTATGATTGTTTGATGTAAAGTTTCATTTGATTTAAAGCTCTGTTTTTGAAAGAAGTCGCATGCAAGGTCATTGTCTTATTATACATACGAACTTTAAAACCATATAGCCAGTGAGAATCTCTTATAGAACTCAAAATTAGACATCAGATTACATCTACCAAGAATGTCTGAGAAAATTGAGCAAAATTACTTTTTAGGTTGACAACGTGTTATGTTACAAGGCAAGTTTTCTGAAATTATGATCAGAATTGTAAAACACATAATCTAAATTGAAGGTGAAAAACATTACCAATCATATTCAGACTTATCGTTCTTGGAGTACAGAAAACTATCGCCGGCAGTTCTTCTGAGAGGGTGTCGTAGAGACGACATCGTTGTACTAGTTTTACAATGATCAGATCTTGCAATAAAGAAAAACAGAAGAAAAAGAAAATAACATATGTAAAAGAGTTGTAGGTCAAATATATCAACACAAGGCCCGTTAGAACATAAGTTGGTGACCTTTCTGGAGACGACGCTTCTGGTGGAACAAAAACAAGCTCTTCATTTCTGTATTGGGTCAACATTTTATGACATCTTTAATTGAATTGTTCATTAAGGAAGAGTAAAACGTGGTGAAGATGTTCTTTTCGTTGTTATTTTTTTCCTTTATTTGAAAACATCAGACTATACACCAAACCAAACAACCCTTATTATTTTAGAAAGTAATGGAGTTTTCTGGTATATTATATTAATATTTTTTTGTTTTTCTTAAGATTTTCTTTTGTCAACAAACCGAACTATACACTATTAAATCTGAACAAACCGAAAATAGTTTCTGTTGGGTTCAATGAGGCCTATATTGTGCGTACTTCATTTAAAGTACATTAGATTTCAGAAAATCGGTCACAGTTCGTAAAAAAACGGACGACTACGAAAAAACTTCAAAAAGTTTCTAAAATAACAGAAGATTTTGCTAAGTATCAACTGCTATTTATAAATCCAGTTTTGGTAAAAAAAAATAATCGCATCAAATTTAGAATCCGTTTGTTGAATTATATCAATATAATAATATAATCGAAAATTTTAGCATTCGATAATGTTCTCCTTCAAATATTAATGTTCCATACCCATAAATTACATCAATAAAAGCTTATGAGCCAATAAAATAGGATTGGTTAGGGAACCTTAAAAATGATTTAGGCCTCAGATATGTTAAAACATAAGAGAAAAATTATTGACTTAGTGTGACGCCTCGAAAATCTGGTTTACTTGATAATTAACAAAATAATGTGTAGCAGCAAAGAGGAAAAGATCGGATATATCAACGTACATAATCGATCAAGTTATTCCTCTATGGCCATTCTATGATTTTGGCAACTGGGAAAAAGAGAGAGATCGATATTCGATTCACTCGGCAAAAAGTTGCCTTTTAGTAAAACCATTGCTTAAAATTTTCGTAACACAGACAAAAACAAGCTTCAGACTTGGAATAGATAGAAAAACATTATATGTTAAAAGAACCAAGATTTCCCATCAGAGTAACTATGACAATATAGCATCATATGGATCTAATTATCAGATCCATAGCTTTAGGTGTGTAATCCTCATAAGGAAAAAAAAAACTGAAGACAGAATAATAAAAGAGAACGATTCCAAGAAAACTAGACGATAGAATAACTGAACACTAATCAGAAGAGCCATATAAATAAATAGAGGAGCTTGGGATGATGACGCATTTGGCGGCGGCTAACTAGGGTTTCGCGTTTGCCTCATCATATATATGGGCCTCATGGTTCCAATAGCGGCCCATAACAATGTGTCGATCCAATTACAAAACCACTTGAGATTACTGTTTAAGGATTTTGAATTTGCCGGTCTGTTCTGTAAAACGAGAAATTGTAAATTTTGTTGATGATAAATTTAATTATAAAATTGTGGACGTCGTTTTATTTATATTTTTTATTGTGTATGAAATCGTTTTGAAGAAGAATTACAAGAAATAAACGAACTGATTATAAAACAAAACAAATGTATATACTAGAAGAAAGGAGAATTAAGGAGATATCTCTTCTCGAAAAGAGCAGTGACTTGATCAGCAACAGCCCACATAATGGCTTGTCCTGGAGGAATCCTCATTAGCCTCGGCAATAATCCTCTCCATAAAGCCAATAGTCCTTCCTGAGCATAAATGGTTCTAATGGCATGAACCATCCCTTTATATTTCACCCCACCTTCATTGTCTCTGCTCTCACTCTGAGCCATCAACCTTGTCTTCACAACATCAAATGGCCCCGTGCAGAACGGACCGGCTGTTCCAGCTAAGAACCCTGAGATCATTGATTGCCATGGCTGCAACACTTTACCATCGCCTTCGTTTTTGTTCCACAAAAGTATGTCAAACGCGTTTTTTGCTGTGAACATTACGGCTTGGTTGGTGCCGTTTCGCATTACCGTTGGTGCTGCACCTGACCATAACCCTACTATGCCTTCTTCTCTCACGATGATTCGAGCACAATGTATGGGTCCTTTGTATTTCAAGAGCTCGGGACTTAATCCTTTCTGTTGCTGAAGTCTAATCTTCACCACCTATAGATTTTTAGGAAGAAATATTAAAAAGAACTCAACAGTGATTGAAAGAAATCATGTCAGATGCAAATTAACTCTTGATCCACAGAAAGAACACAAAGCCTGAATTATTATTTTTCTTTCAACGAGAACTACATGAATGCTTTTCATGGAACCACCCAAAGACTCAAAATGCTTCTTCTTAATGTTTATGATTACCGCGAACATGATTCTCCGGATAAAGATTTGGTATGAACAATAGGCCATCTACGTAGCAAATAGATTCGGTGGCATTTACCAAAATCAAACAGATTATAACAAATAATTTTTTTTCCATAACTAAGATTTAATAATTTATTGATGAACAGATGCCTCACGAGAATCATGCATGGAATTCAATACACCAATTCACCAAATCTGATCAACTAACTCTTGTTCAATTCGAATAACATATTGGGGGATACATGTGATTTCGTCAGAGTTTCGACCTGTAAAAAGTAAGCGAAAAGGCAAGAAATGGAGCTAACCTCAAAGGGTGTAACAATGGCGAGAGCTTCGACAACGCCAGCTCCAAATCCGGAGAGCAAACGGCTACGGTTGCTGAGCTTTCCGGTTTCAGAATCTTTGAACGCAGTTTGGAACATGGCGTTGGATCCCATCCGAAGCGTGTACTTGAGCGTGAGGTGAGTCGCGAACGGCGTTAAACCCTTCCAGAGAGCGCGAACCCCTTCAGTACGAACCACCGTGGAACCGCAGTGCGCAATTCCCTTGTACGCGCCGCTACGATCCAGCTGGAGACGAGTCTTGATGACGTCAATCGGTTGGAGACAGCAAGCCTCGACGACTCCGCCTAGTGACCCCGAGATGGCCTTCATGTACGGCGGAATCTGGTTCCTCGATTCCGTCTTGGCCGCTGCCATATCCACTCTCTCTTTCTCTCTCGCACAGAAGAAGCACAGACTGGTTGCGTTGCGCTTAGCTTTACTGCTACTTCTACTTCCTCCTGGTCTCTGTTTGTTTCACAATACCTTTTATTTTACTTTTTTTAATTCAACAAAGATTGGCTGTGGAAACAAACAAAACGGAACTCCAAAATATATCATTTGAAAACATTTTTAAATAACATTTTCTTTTATTTTATTTTGAGCACTTGGTTTAATAATTCAAAAGTTTTTATATTTTGGAAATTAACACATATTTTACAAAGTTTTAAAACTAATTCTTTATGTCGAATATTATCTAAATACCATTAATAAATTACAATCTTGTAGCCTTTAATTGTTTTTGTTGTTGTTGTATTGTTGATGAAATAAAATAAGAGTAATATACTAAAATAATATATTTTAAAATTTTTGTTTCAAATCTAATATTTTAAAATTAAATTTCCAAAATTAACACAAATAATTATATAAAAATACTTTTTTATTTTAAATAAATTTTACATAAATTTAAAATATTATATTTAGGGTTTTTTGTATTTTAGGATTTAATTTTTTCTATTATATTTTGATCTTAAATTTATGAAATTATTAAAAATTTAAACAAATGATGCTATTTTTGAAACAAAACATTTAAAAGTGTTATTTTAATTAATTGTCCATAAAATAATATAATGAAAGATGGATAATTAATAGAAGTTATAGGTTGTTAACACATATAATTATATAAAAATACTTATTTATTTTAAATAAATTATATATAAATTAAAACATTATATATGTGTTTTTTTAAATTTAGGATTTATTTTTTCTATAAAAAATTATAATATATTTTAAAACAGAATTTTTGAGTTCAGTTTTTCTAATTTAGAATTTAAATTTTATTTATTACAAAGAAATTTTTAATTATTTTAAAATTAAATTTATATTATATTTGAAAATTTAAATAATAAGTATTATATTTGAAACAAAAACTTGAAATAATGTTATTTTTGGTAATAGTCCAAATCTTTTTAAAAAATATTATTTTACAGAATTGTTTTTAAAAACAAGTAGCTAACTCACATTTTTTATCTTTATGTTTCAAAGGAGAAGTATTCAATGTCATCTTGCATAAGCTTTATTTTTCTACATTTTCTTAGTTTATTTATTTATATTTATTTAAGTCCTTAATATTAAATCATTTTAATTTTATTAAGATAATTTATTTAATTTTATTTTCAAAATTAAATTTACAGATTAATAAAATATTATAATTAATGTTATTTGTATCATTAAACATACTTATAATACACATGATATTAAACAACAAAATCATTATAATAAATAAATATTTAATAAAACATAAATTGACATTAAACATTAAAAAATAATTCAAAATTTAGTCGGCTAATATTCACAATATAATGATTTGGACTATATATTAAAAATTGAAATTTACATTTACTTGTTTTAATAAAAAGGTCTATTTTTAATTATTTAAATAACTTATTTCATTTAGAAAACACACTAATCTGAATCAATTAGTATATTGATTTTACTTTAAACAGATTTCGAGGAATTTTTTTTGTGATATCGTTTTAAAATAATTGCTTTTGAAACTAGAACCTCCTTGGAAACTTGGAATCATAGACGGGCATATCTCAATTTTCAATCAAATATATAATTTTATGTTTTATTTGTATTTCCTTATTTTACTGTTACAACTACTATAAGTAATTTTTTATATAAATATATCACAAATGACTGAATAAACAAATAAATTTATATTTTAACCCGTAATATTAATCATTCTTAAATATCACGTTTTACGTTTTTTATTTTTTTATTAAAAAGTAACATAATATTGTGTAAAAAGTACAAAAAGTACAAAAATGGAATTTGATTTTGAATATTGTAATTTAAAATTCTCTAATTATTAAATTTCTCAAAACATGTTAAAGATTAATTTTATATGGTATGTTAGAGAAATTTGTTTTAGGGTTATATTTTTAATTATTATGTTATATTAAATTGTTTTATTTTGAGAAAAATAGGTCTAACGTTATATCTGGAAAATTAAATATAAAATGTGAAATTGTCCTTGTAAAGTATGTAGATGTCTTAAAAAGATGAGAAATTTTAAGTGGAGATGTATAATCATTATTTTTATCGTTATTTCATCACCATGTAAAAGTGCGGAATTGAGATTTGCAAACTTGAGATGAACTAAAGAAAAAAATTAAAAGAGAGGAAATAAGGTTGAATAGAAAATACAGCCTCAGTCTCTTAGATTCAAGAGTAACGTCATGTCGTTGATCAGGACAAGCCTACGAAATCATCACCGGCGGAAACGAAAACCAGAAAAGGAAATAAAAAAACGAGAACAAAATATCTCAATCTTCCTACGCTGCAGCGTATGGTATGTCACGCAGCAGACCAGCGTGTAAGTTGAGGATATCTCGCTTCAATATGAACGAGCCGATGAGGAACATATTGAATCCAATCAGCCAGAGAAAGAAGCAAACAAAAAACGAATAAAAAGACTATGTGCTCGTTCGTTTGCAATGTTTATAAAAACACTATGCCACAGAAATTTTGACAAAAACAAGAAGCAAACAGGGAATAGGCCTCAACAGATGCAAAGACGAAGGCGAAGAGGAAAGATGATGGAGACAAAATGTGCGATTAATACTCTCTGGTTTCAATGATATATATATATATAGAGAACTCAACTACTTACTTACTCGTGACGGCGATGAATTGTTGAGTTACAAAACTAATGGCTCTCATCGGACGGTTCCGAAATTCTGAATTAAAATCTAACGGTACATATTACCTACCAGACAACAAAAACCTAAATACCAATAGTCAATGAATATCTATTTTACCCTTTCCTTCTCGCTTAATTTACCAATATTTTCGTTTGGGGAGGCCCGTATAGGCCTTATGTTATGGGAATGTTTTACTCAGCTTAAACCACACTTTCTAACAAGAGATAATATCAGATTGAAGAAAATATAGAGAGATTTCCAGTTTCGAGTCGAAAACAAACCCGGTTTGATTTGTTGCGGTTGGGTTTGCTCTTGTGCCAGATGACAAATTGATAGCTCTAAGAGCTTAGAGGGAGGCTCAACAACTCTCCATAGCTAAAGAGTAACATGGACTCTTCTCTCTCTCTCTAGAAACCATACTGACACCTGTTCCAATACTGACAAGAACAGATGCAATATACGAGAGCAAGATTTCAGTTCTTAAACAAAACAAGTTGTCATCAACCTGATACTAATAGGTTAGTCTGTCTGAATCTAATACCCGACAAAGCTCAATATCAATGGACGAAGAATACTTTCATACAATCATAACTCACAACTTGTTCTTGCAAACTTCAAGAAATGCATTACGAGATTACAATGAAACAAAACACTATCAAATCTTATAAGCAAACACAAAGGATACAAACTATCAATACCATCTTTTTTTTCTGTTTCACTCGGACCGATTGGCAAACCTCTCAACCTTATCATCGTTGAGATTTATCCCAACCATGGCTTCTCCAAGTCCACAGCTCACCTCCACAAGCATCTCTGGGTCACTGTAATGTGTCACTGCCTGAACAATCGCACGAGCGCGACGCGCTGGGTCACCGCTCTTAAAGATACCGGAACCAACGAAGACACCGTCGCATCCAAGCTGCATCATGAGTGCTGCATCGGCCGGAGTTGCGACTCCACCCGCTGCGAATTGAACGACTGGAAGACGGCCGAGCTGTTTCGTCTGCATCACGAGATCGTACGGGGCGGCTAATTTCTTAGCGAAAGTGAAAACCTCATCGTCGTCCATGTCCCGCAAAACCCTAATGTCACCCATAACTGACCTCACATGCCTCACAGCCTCCACAATGTTCCCAGTTCCAGCTTCACCTTTGGTCCTAATCATTGCCGCACCTTCACGGATCCTTCTCAGAGCCTCTCCGAGATTCCGACAACCGCAAACGAATGGGATCCGGAAATTATGTTTGTTGATGTGGTGATCTTCATCGGCAAGTGTCAAAACCTCGCTCTCATCGATGTAATCGATTCCAATGGCTTCTAGAATCTGCGCCTCCACGAAATGACCAATCCTGGCTTTCGCCATCACTGGAATCGTAACTGCCTGTTTGATTTCCTTAATCATCTGAGGATCGCTCATCCGAGCAACGCCTCCTTGAGCGCGAATATCAGCCGGAACACGTTCCAAAGCCATCACGGCGCAAGCACCAGCTTCTTCGGCGATGCGAGCCTGCTCGGCGTTGACGACATCCATGATAACTCCACCACGGAGCATCTGAGCCAAACCGACCTTAACAGAGAAGGGAGATTTCTTCGCCTCCGTAATCGCACCATTACCGTAAACCGCCACGACGCCGGTACCTTCCATGATCAGAAATAGAAAAATAGAAGAATGTGGAGAAAAGGGAAGAAGTTTCGTTAAGCGATTTCTGGCCGGTCCTCGTCTATCTTGGATCGGCTTTATAGTGAGAGTTTGTGGCGGTGGTGTTAGAGCTTTGGTATTTCATTCAATAAAATTAATTTTTTTGTAATTATTATATTGCATGGCTAAGAAACCCACTCAGTGCTCTAATAAATAAATGCAATGTTTTCTAAACCGAATCGGCCATAAATGAAGTTCAAATTTAGGTAATGGTTCCAACTGATTAATAGATTCATACAAGTTTCTATTAACATGACTTTTTAAAAACTTAAGATGTTACCGTAAATCAATCATATTAATCAGTTGGTCAAACAATTTAACATCTTTACACAACTAAAGTCAATATTTTATTATGTAAAATACACATTTCGAGAAAATCTCTGACACCAAGAAATGTAACTGGACCTCAAAGAATCCACGACTGTCCCTCTACTCCCCCATTAACTGTTGCATAAAAGATACAGAAAATTTTACAGAGAAATTAAGTGAACGGCTTTTAAAAAATTTATAGAAATGATGTCAATGTAGAAATCATCTTCTTCTTGTCAATATGACAACATATATCTTAAACTTTCTTCATTATTCGATAGCCAATAGCCAATCGTTTCGGAATATGATTGAGACACATTTGGGAGTAGGAGAAATATTCATTTTTTCTTTTGCATTTTGTAGGTTTAGTTATTAGCTAAAAAAAAGAAACATTTCCAAATAATTATCCCGATTAGTTCTTATCTTTAACCGATGAAGATGTTATAGGGATGGATACGGGAGAGAACCCACAAGTTCTACCACAAATATTTCTGTGTGTTTATTGATGGGTTTTAAAAAAAAAGGAAAATCATATTTAGGGGATGTGATGGATCTTAAAATTGTAGGATGGGGTTTAGGATGGTTTAGAACATTGCTTGAATTCTATAAAAACACCTAATTACAAGTGGACATTTTAACATTTTAACAGACCCGAAAAATGAAACTGAAACATCAACCAAACTAAATTTCAAATAAACAAAAATACACCTCCAAGCATACAATATCATCAATGCCAACAACTGATATGATTAGTACATCGTAAACAGATTTTAATTTTTCTTTAGCACCTTATTTAATACGAGACTATGAATCAGAAAACAATTTTTTTAACAATTCATCGAAAACCTGGATATATCACAGCAAATCCTCAGAAGAAAGTTCTTTTTGGAATAAAAGAAAAAATTAGGTTAGAATGGAAAGACGATGATGATCAATACCAACTCCAAACGGGTAGACAAAGACAGTAGTTTCATTTTTTCGAGAGTGCTCGGGTAAGCTGTGATTTTTCTAAAACCACTCATTGAGTGCAGACGATTCGCAACCAGAATAAAATTACACATTAAACCGGAATCGGTTTTATATGTATGCAAATTGCAAAACAAAAGGACTATACCACATTAGGCCAAATATCTGTACGTTTGCAAAACCCATCAAGAGGTTTTTTTTTAAATCACTCAGTGCATTCAACAAGTTTCAAATCGTAGTTTTCCTCACACTTTTTCTTTCTTTCTTTCTCCTAATTTTAGTTCAAGAATCCACAAACATACCAGCTGCATCTTCTAGAAACTTTAATCCACTATTCAGCTCTCAGTGAACTGTGTCTTGAATCCGTATAGAAGACTAGACAGGCACACGCTTGCCCCGGTACTTTTCAAAGAACTACACACGGTATAAACAAAAACAAGTCAATCAACCGCATTTGGCGGAGTATTAGTAAAACAGTTGATGCAAACTGAGACAACACTAGTTCTAAGAGTCTCATCCCATGTTTTCGCACATAAAGTTTGTCTTTCTTCTGATTTCTTGAGACAATCAGTGAGTATAGAATTGTACACATACAGATCTTATATATGGTTGCTGAATGATCCAACCGAGAATGGGTATCTTTTGTGCAAAAACTGCCAAGGTTGGCCAAAAGCCACTGAAATAGAAAACACTGTTAGTATATGCGATACGAGTAAGAAAGAACAGAAAAGAAAACGGACCTGAAGAGTACAAAAAAGCCATAGGTCTCCAACATCATTCCCAGAATAGGCCATCCGATGACCACTAAGAAGAAGCCGACCCCAAAAGATATGGTTCCCTGAGTGGGCAACATATGGAGGAATACGTGAAAACCTTCTCTCGCTATGCTAGAGATACTGACGAGGTAGAGAAAATGAAAACCAAACAAACCTTATAGTTTTGACGCTTCATGAAAAACTGCATTGTAGACTTAAGGCCAATGGTTACGCTAACCCCAGAGATGAAAAGAATCTGAAAAACCACAAAAGAAACGAGTGGTCAATAGCAGTTCCGAGAACAAACAAGAATAGCAGTCAAAGCATAAGAATGTTTGAAGGTACTTACATTTCCCATGGCAAGTAATCCCTTATCAAAGGCAAATATTATTCCCAAAAACGAGAAAAATACGCCAAACCCTGTCAGCCCTAACCCGATTTCTGTTTCAAATCACATAACAAACGATTAAGTATGTCGAATAACTTTTGTACTCCCATTAAGTATGGGTTCCAGCAAGAGCATAGCATCAATGATCCACTTGCTCAAGAACGCGCAATGACACTAAAAAATTAAGTAAAATTAAGCAATAGGTATCGGTTCCACTAGCACGGTGTATTTATAGAAATCAAAATGTAGACATACTTTTCCGGTCATTCATTTCGAAGGACATCATGATTCCAGGAGTCTAATGCTTCAATCTTTCGCTGCCAGAGGTGAAAAATAAGTTGCAATTCATGAGTACGACCATATTAAAAGGGACAGCATTAGTGTTGACAAACGTGCACATGGCCTCACCATGTCTCTGACATACATACATAAACCCCCCCATAGAGATCCAAAACCCTCGCATCAGTTTCGGCGAAAATCAATATTTGGAAACATTTCTATGGATTCGACGTCGACTAGACTAGATATACCACTGCTGGTATCAAACGTATAACCCTAACAGAGCGTGATAAGAGTGCATACTCAATGCACACCGAGCGAGAAAAGAGTCTAATCACACGTATTGTAAACAGACAAAGCAGAAATTGCACAGAGACAAGTGAAACGATGATCATCACAGAAGAATCAAAGTAACGCCAGTACAATGGAGGATTCGGTTACTTACAGATCTCGAATTAGAAAAGGCAGAACGCGGAAAAAAAAAACCTAGCACGTAAACTCCTCGAAGACGATCTAGAAAACACCATAAACACATAAAGCGGATTTGAGTCGGAATTAATAGACGAAACCAACATTAGCAAGAATTATGACGCAGAGCAAAAAGATGAAAGGGAGAAAGTAACCTGCTCCGCAACGAAAGAGAGGGAGACAGAGGGAGAGAGAGAGAGAGAGAACAAGGGGCGAAGAAGAGAGACCGAGATCGGAATCTGTTAGCCCAGAAATCAGAAACGGCAAAAAATGATTTCGTGCAACTGAGAGTAATGTAATTATGTGTCCTCGCCATTCATGAGAAGACACGCGTCCCTCTGTTGTAGAACTGGGAATGCAAAGTAAAAACCTAAACTATTGGTAATAAAAATGGTAAAATTGAATTTGTAAGAAAAAACGCATAAAATTATTTGAAATACAAATAAATAATGTTGTACCATGCAGCACATCTTTAATTTAAAATACAACAAAGTTAATCAGCCACTTAGCTAAAATAAAACTATGTAGTTACGGTGCAAACCAAATACTTAACCGGAGTTATCAAACCCGAACTCGGGAGGTAGAAACATGTACACTGACCAAAAAAACCTTTGGTGGGGGGGAGGAGGGTGGGTTTCTATACAAATAGGGTACCCATACAAATACGGCAACGGGAAAAAACAACGTGCACTGTTCCTTATTGATTCTCTGGATTTGGATTTGTTAGACGTTGAAGATCTTCTTTACCTTCCTGATCTTCCTGCGGCATACCGGGCAAAACCCCGAAGTTTCAGCAATCCTGCGTATCCAATTTTTGAAGTCATCATCAATGTTCATTCATTATTGCATCATAAACAGGATTACCCTAAAATTCAAACACCAATTCATATCCTGCTGATATGGTTCATCCATGAATTCACTTTTTTGTTTTTCTGTCCGAAACTGATTCGAGTTCTTTGATAATTATTGGTATAATACATTATAAC
Source organism: Pugionium cornutum (assembly GCA_018901935.1). Taxonomy (NCBI): domain Eukaryota; kingdom Viridiplantae; phylum Streptophyta; class Magnoliopsida; order Brassicales; family Brassicaceae; genus Pugionium; species Pugionium cornutum. Next base: position 11,317,830 of record CM032158.1, on the reverse strand, counting down.
AAACCAAAACTCGTGTTCCGACACTCCTTGATATTCATAAATGCCAACTAAAAGAATTAAAAGGGTTATTTATTACCGTGTCCCGCACTGGAAGCAAGCAACGCAGTGTCCACAAGAGAGGAAGAAACAATCTCTAGGCGCATCAAAGCATATCGCACAGAGATATCTTGTACTACTGTGGCCTTCACCACTTGCACCTTCCAACTCCTCAGTACTTGTCAAGATTGAACTGAAGGATGAGCACCAGCTCGAGTTATCATCTTCTTTGCCCGGAATAAGAGGAGCTACATCATCATTTTCATCAATGATTTCTTCTTCAGAGACTGGCTGTCTTTTATTGAAGAGACTATAGACAACTAACAACAGTGCTGTCACTACACCTGTAATAATAACCCAAGTGGATAAACAAAAGTTTATGATAGAGTCCAAACACAAGATCGGTTTATATGACTCCTGTAATTAAAAAACAAAACAAAACCCATTACCCATGCAAACTATGTATGCAATCCACCTTGGCTCGTACGAAAGCTTTGCACAGAACTCATTCTTAGAATTATTCTGAAGAACAATAAGAAAGTTGAATTTGTAATGGGTCGTAAAATATCTTCTTGAATATGCATAAGGATGTGAACTATCTTGTACTGATCTACAACATTGTACAGAAGAGTAAAATAGCAAGACAAGAACTGGGTCACATACCAGGGTTGGACCTGGTGAGGTTAGTACAGCAGCATTAGTTCCAAATAAAGGAACACTTAAACTGCACTTGTTTTTAGGGAAAGTGCAATTGTAATATGCATTTGCAGTATCATACAATACCGCCTCAACTTGAATGTCGATTGTAGCCTGAACAACGAAGATATGGTGTGAGTAGTGAACACGACAAAAAGAGAGCTACTCGTGATTAGAAATGGACAATATATTGCAGTAAAATACTAGTATCCGAGGTTCCTGTTTCAAAAGAAAGCCATTTAAATTGCCTTGAAGAAAAGTTGAATTTAAGATTTAGTATATATCATCGTTAGCTGTTTTGGCTTTTACCTTTACTTCATTCAGGTATACGTTGCCTACTGCAATGTAATAACTCGACGACTTAGTTATGTCCTGCTCAATGTAACCACTATCTGTAAAAAAAATAAAATATGTAGAGTGTGAGTGAATTCATGAATATTCAGAAAAAAACTTATCATGTTAAAGCCTTGGTCACTTACCAGAGATTATATGCCATGATAAGGTAGTGTCTGGACGCGTAGGGTCCTGTACCCACTCAGAGAGCCCATCCACACCTTCATGTATAAATGCATAAAAAGATCATAAACAACTATTCTTTCTTAACAGCCAATAAGATTCGCGAGTACAAAAAAAATCAACATCAAAAACAGGGGAAAGTACAGTAGCCAGTACGCTGCATGCAAGGCTGTGTATTATTTTAGTATAGGAGCCTCTTCAGGAGACGGAAGTAGACAAAACATGACTAAATGGCGAAAAAATCTTGCTCGCGACAAATGGGTAGATCGGATGGATTCAATTCAACCATATGCCGTTTTAAATCTAGTTTGATGCAGGAAGTTCCTTCTGCAATTTATCTTCTACATCATATAGTTACTAAAAACAGAATACAACAATCGAGGTGGCCCATTGCAGCAGTATTTGCCTCAGTGGATCCCACAACATCACCAAACTCAGGATTTCACCACGATAGTCCTTTAATGTATTTAATGTAAGCAAGTACCTTGGGCTATCACAAGATAGAGGGAAGAACCCACAGATTCAACATTGTATGCGACTTTTACGAGTGACCCCTTGTTCAAATACTGTATCCAATACTGAAAAATACCAAAATAAAAAGGCGTCGTTTCATAGCCATTTGTAGATGACAAACATAAAGGGAGCGCATGGATAGAAACCTTGTAAGAATCATTTGGCACAGCTAAATGGTGGACTTCAGACCAACTGGCCAGAACATCGAGTTGTGGGGTTTGGTTCAATCCGTACAGAATCAAACCGGAACCCTTATTCCCTAATTCTTCCACCTTGAGAAAGTCGACAAAGGTTGAAACAAAAACTTTGAAAATTCGACATAGGTGGATCTTAGACCAAGAGATGAGAGAACGTACAATCACATTTTGGACGAATACTGAAGTCGGCTTGATAAGAAACGACGAGTTTGGTCCCAGCCATACGTTTGTTGTCCCATAAAGCCCCAGAATCAAAGTCATCGACACTATATCAAATTCAGTGACAAAAGAAGATCAACTAAAAGTCTAAAAACATTCACACAAGGAAACGCAGCATAAATGAGACAACGTCTACTGGGAATTCGATCTCACCGAAAACACAAAAGGTAGCGACGACGACAACGCAAGACCAGGAGTCTTCCGAATTCGAACTATTCCTCGCGTTCTCCGATGCAACAATGCTCCCATGGCGGTAATCGTACTCGGAACGATTCCATGGCGGCCGATCATGATGATCAAAACCGTTATCGCGTCCATGTTCAAAGCGGATATACCCACTTTCTTCACGGGTCACAGGCGGAGAAGAAGAAGACGACGGGAGAGAATCCGGTAACGACATCTCGCGATCGATTAGAGGTGTGAAGAAATCGATAAGAAGAAAGTAAAACCCTAACCGCAGGTTTGGGGTTAATCTTCAGGAATGGTCGATGATAGAGATTTGAACGACGGGTCGGCTTCTTCTCTTTCTTCATCGTCACGTTGAACGGTGGGTTGACAAAGTTGGAGTGAGAAGGCTTGGAAAAGGTAAAACAATTGTTTCTCTCTCTTCTTTTTTACATCTCTCACTTTTAGTTTGAAACAACTAAAAACAAACAAATTCCTGTACATGTATGTTCACCAAATACGCATTTTCTTTGAATTGATTTCACAATTTTCTGTAAATTACTAAATTCATTTCAAATCCAAAATCCAAAAATTATTACATAGACAGTATATAATATAAAATCGTGATATTTTATATAAGAAAACCGCGTTTTGATTCCAATTTTAGGAGATACCTTTCACCTAAAAAATGTGAATCATTTTGAAACTCATGAGTTGAAGGTCTCGGTGGCTTCAATGAGATCCACACACCCTTATAATTCATCATCAATGATGATGTAGCGACTGCCTTTTTTTTAGTAGTTCATCTGCTATAATATTTTGCTTTTGAAAGGTCCATACAATATTCCAAGCTTATTTCTTATTTGACAAATAAAGCATCATTGAATTTGTTAACATCTCCGAATCCTAAACCACCGTATGCCTCACATATATCAACAAAATCCAAATCAATATATTACGTCACAAAACTTAAAAAGCTTCTGCTATAATTTTGTTCAAATTTATAATTTCCCAATTTAAATTATTGACAATTAGTAAATTTGATGCATATTCATTATTTATTATCTAAATCTCATCTTAACGGGCACTCAAATTAATGGATCTTATATCTATTAGTCTCGTCATTATCCAACTAGATAACTAAATTTAGTTCAATCGGTCGATTAATTTTGGATTATATCAATATCAAATAAAATTGATTGGATCTCTTTTGAATTGTCGAATTGAATTCAATTCGGGTTGTGTATTATGTGCTGGAGTTCTATATGATATGATAATTGTATTATTAACTAAAAACTAAAGATTTGAAATGAAACCAAATGTGTATTAAATCGAGACATCATAAATTAAATTTAAAATTGACTAATATATAATGATATGAATCAATATATTTATTGTCAATTAGTTTTAACATTACTTACTATTCGTTTAATGTTTTTATTATAACTTACTATTATTGTAATTGACAAATACAGTTACCATTCTATTAACAAATCTGATTAATTTTAAATCTATAACCAAACAAAAATTAAAAAAAACCTTATAGACCAATTAATAATATCAATTATGACTGTGTGTTATTAAACCATTTAACAATTTGTCACATATGAAAACATAATTATAAATTGATACTCTATAACTTGTTATAATTTATACTTTAATATTTCTAGAGATAAGTCTACTATGATATTGATCTAACATTTATATACAGATTTTTAAGTTATATTTTCATTTTGTTAGTAATAAAGTATATTTTCTAATAACTTTTCATTTGCTAGTTTGTTAAAAATATATAACTAATACGACAATGGAATCAATTATCATTTTTATTGTAAATCAGTTATTTGATACTGAAGATCGTAAATCTATAAAATATGAAACTAGAACTAAATTTATTTAGATGCGTTATATATATAGATTTTATACACTGCGTTATATGTTTATCAAAAAATTATAATATATAACGTGATTCGTAAAAGTAACTAATTTTTTTTGATCGGGTGGACAAAATTTCTAAATTGAAATTAGCAAATTTGAACTAAATTTCAAAACCTAAACCCAATTAAAATATAATTTGAATGAAATAAATATAATTTGAATGAAATAAATTTTTTTAACTGAAATTAACTGATTCCAAACCGAACCAAATTTAAACTAATTAATATTTTTAATTAAACATAAAAATATATTAATACATATTAAAAGTTATAGTATTAACTAAATAAAAATGTATTCTTTTACTTAAATCAAATTAATCCAAAATATATAATTCGAAAAATTCAAACCGAAACAAATTAAAATAAAATAAAATTTAATTTCAAATAGGATCTATTTTTTAAAATCTAAAGAAGTAGTTAATGCAAGAGAAATAATTAATTGTTGTCTTAAAGATGTCGTAAGAAATAGCTTGATATGTGGTTAAACCCTTTTTCTTTGTTTTGATAAAACAATCAGTAAAACTTTTTGAAAATTAAGTAGCTGATCAGTGGGGCTGAAATTTTGCTAACTAAGTCATTATTAAAATGCTGAAATATAATGGATGTAAAAAAATGATAGAGTGAGACAGCAAAGACCATGATTTTAACGAAATGATCTGTCAAATCTTTGTTTGGACAGGCTGGAGGTGTCGCAAAGTTACAGTAACACCAATGCCCATCTGTCATCAGCGACGGTATTTTCGTAAATAACCGAAAGCTTATTTTCATATACCTTAACGATCCCGCACGCAGTCTCTGTTTTCCTTTCTAGTTTCGCGAGAGGAAAGACAAAAAAAAAGTAAACAGATCTCCAAAACAAATCAAAAATCACCAAATTTCAATTTCAAATTCGAAGCCCAAGAAACCCTTGAAGTTTTTTTTAATCTAGCCGGGGGGTGCAGGAACTCGTACATTGCACGCAATGGGCGATTTCAATCTCGCTCTCGTCATTGTCGCGATCGTTGTTTGCGTCGTTGTCTTCATCTCCAGCATCTACCTCCTCGTCAACTATCAGCATCCAGATGATGCAAACCAGGCCTATTTCCCCAAATGCGTCGTTGTTTTTAGTTTATCCATTGCCATGATCTCCATTCTAATGTTGCCGGCTGATGTGGCAAACCGGCATGCTTGTCGACATTCTATTTACAACGGCGCCTGCAATCTCACCTTACCCATGAAGGATCTGTGGCTTGCCGTTTACATTGTTGACGCGGTGCTTGTGTTCTTCATTATCCCATTCGCTATGTTTTTTTACGAAGGCGACCAGGACAAGTTTGTTTCTCAACGAATTTCATTCGTGATTTTTTTAGTTGTTAGTTGAAAACCGAAAGTTGTTGATTTCTTCTTTTTTTTGGCTTGCCTTCTCCTGCAGGACTCTTGGAAAGAGGATAAAAAGTGCTTTGATTTGGGTTGTTACTACAGCTGTTGTTTGTGCTCTGGTGCTTGGAATATTATACGGTAAGTTTTTACCGTGTTTTGGTTTCTTTTGTAGATTTGAGTTTCATGTTCTTCCTGGTTTGATGAAATTTCTCAGATTGTGTTGGTTTAGTTGGAGTGGTGATTGACCACTAGTGGGATTTCAGATCCTGGGCTGCAATTTTTTTTGCTTGTTATTTTTTAGCTGATATTTTTTAGCTGATATTTTTTTTTCTTGCACCTATCTGTTTATGTGTGGGCATATAGTAGTTATCCCTGTAGTCAACAAATTCATCCTACCTACAGAAATACAGGATTCGTTTAATTTTCTTATGAGGCTTTCAAGTCTGTTTATTATGTGTTTCTACTATGTATTAGGAGTCATCGGGAAGGTGGACTTCTCGGTCAGGCATTTGTCGTCTGCCACCACGTCTTTCCCTACTTCATGGCAGTTTTCAAATACTCAACCTTGCATTGGTAACACTGCTCGTCAGGTTAAACTTGTTTCTTGATTGCATTCTTGGTATTAGTTTATCTTTCACAAGTCTCTATGGGAAAACATATTTCAATATGTAACATACTTTATGTTCTCTTCTGTTGAATTAATTGGTAGTGCTCAGCATATACAGCTAATTCTGCATCCGAGAAGACATGGACCATGCGAACAACATTTCCAGAATACGTTGTTGCTCTTGCTACAATCGTTGGGTCAGTGCTCTTCACGGTATGAACATTTTTTAAAGGTGTTTACATTTTTTTAAAAGGTGCTCGTGTTGAAAGTAGCTCCTCGTTGCTCTGGAAGGCATATCATCCTTCTCATATCACGGCTTCTTCAGTAACTGATAGAACTCTTAAGAAGAATGATGCCTGTGTTGTTTTCTGTTATAGTTTTAAGGACTTGTGGTGGCTGTCATGTTTTGTATCCTCTAAAGATTCTGAGAAACTCCTTTGTCTCAAATGTTTTAGATATTTGGTGGTGTTGGTATTGCTTCTCTACCCTTGGGACTTATCACTGCATTCATCAGGCGGCCGAAGGCTGTTATCACCCGGTCACAGTATATAAAGGTTCGTTCTGTTCGTTACTGTTTTCTTCCGGAGAAGTTGCAAAACAAATTATAGATTTGTCATCTCACTGGTATGACATTTATCTAATTGTTTTCCAGGAAGCAACTGAACTAGGTAAAAAGGCAAGAGAACTAAAGAAAGCAGCTGATGTACTTCATCAGGAAGAAAGAAGTGGTGCTAAGGGCAGGAAGTGGAGGAAAAATGTGAAAGCAGTTGAAAAGGTACAACATCATATCTTAAGGGTTGGGATCTTATTTCGAATTTGTCCCATGGGTACTAACTTGCTGTTGTCTCTGTTGATATTGGTTACCCCTGTGGAGTGAAGCTTGGCCGTAGGTGGTTATTTGGGTGATTATTCCTAGTGAAAAGCTAGATATGAAGTAGAAACCCGTTATGCTATAGTCCCAGTGTCCCACAAATATTTCCAGCTTTATGCATACTTGATTGTGGATTTAAAGTCTTAACTACTCCTAACTGGATATCATTGTTTTCATGTACCCTGCAGGAGTTGCTCCAATTGGAAGAAGATGTGAACCTCTTAGAAGAGATGTATCCTCAGGGAGAGAAGGTAGAGATGACTGTGTCTCAGTACTTTATCTATTTAAAGAGTTCTGTAACCCTTTCCCTTTTTTCAGGCAGAAACTGCTTGGGCCTTCACTGTCCTTGGATACTTGGGGAAGTTTATGCTTGGAATTTTAGGGTTTGTATTTACCATAATCTTCTTAATAATTTTACGCTCTCATTCTAAAAACTCGTTGGTAGAGCTCTTATTAAATAACTTTATTTTTCCTTGTTGAAGATTGATAGTTTCTGTGGCTTGGATTGCACACATAATCATATATCTACTTGTTGACCCTCCTCTCTCTCCTTTTCTTAATGAGGTTTTCATCAAGCTGGATGACGTCTGGGGTAACTTCATTTTGTGATCTTGTTATGCTATGACCTGACTCTATATGTTGATACATGTGGCATTTTCTTCTTCTCTAGGTCTTCTAGGAACCGCTGCCTTTGCATTCTTCTGTTTTTACCTGCTACTTGCTGTTATTGCTGGGGCAATGATGCTTGGTCTGAAGCTGGTCTTCATTACCATTCATCCAATGAAGTAACTCATCTCATGGTTTTGAAATGCTTAGTTGCTATTTCAGAGATCTCTCTGGTTTGTCGGTTAGCCTAATTTACTTGCTTTCAGATGGGGAGCCACTCTAATGAACTCCTTCCTCTTCAATGTTGGTCTCATTCTTCTATGTTCTATCAGGTAGACTTATTTGATCTCATATTCTCCGTTATCTGCATGATAGCATCAAGACTCTATAATAACTTTAGAATTGATAACTGTGGCTCACAAATTCAGTGTGATTCAATTCTGCGCTACTGCATTTGGATATTATACTCAAGCCACGGCCGCTCAGGAGATATTTGGCCACACATTGCAATCCCTTCGCGGAATTAAGTACCTCTACAGGTAATTAGTATTGGCCATTGGGTCACTGCAAATAAAGGGCTGAGACATTAATTAAATAAAAAACAAATTCTTATGGATAAATTTCTTCAGGTACAATGTGTTCCAAATTGGGTTTGTTGTCCTCGCTGGAGTGACGTTTTTATATTATATCACCTTTGTAAGTCTCCTAAACCCTCTCGGTGTAGTGTTCCTTGCATAGAATGACTTGTGTCGTAATATTTTTGGCAGGGATGGAGAAGAAAAAAACCTAGCGGCAGATTCCAGCTCTCAACCTAATGCGAATCTCTTCACTGTCTTTATGTTGCTGGATCGCGTGCTGCTGAGGATTGCTTTGTACACAATCTGACCTGTAACTGAGAATTGGACTCAGTGATCTGTGAATGTGGTGTTTTCTCTAAAGAACAAGCACCTGCCTAAAAAAAGCTTCTCCTTTCTTCTGCTGACTGCTGAGGTTTGTTTGAATGTAATATTATTATCCATCGTTTTGCTTTCTTCTGTATCTATTTTTGTACCCCTACACTTTTTTTTATTTTATTTTTAAATGTGCAACAGTTAGCTGTCTTTCTCTCATGGTCTATTTTAACCATTACTTGGTTGAGAGATTGTGTCGCAACAAATTCAGATTTTTAAGTTATTCCTACGGCTCCGCAATTACAAGAAATTACATGCCATTGTCGCATTGTGGTATTTTGTAAAACAAAATTCAGAATCTCCTTAATTGTTAGTTTTGACTTTTGTTCTCCGGTTTTCTTTTTCTTTTTTTTTTAGGTGTTGAGAATTCTAACCTTTTCTTTTTTGGTTTGGCCATTTTGGTGCAGTTCTAGATAATAATAAAAATTAAATAAAGTCTGATTTCCAAATATAATTAAAAAATAGTAAGCATATGTTTTCTCTTCTCTAAATAAAAATCCATAAAATTGAAAAAGCTTATTCAACTTGGCATGTAGACCCAAAAAAAATACAACCTTGGTATTTCGAATTTAGTACGGTATATGTTGACAGACGGACAAAGCGAGATAAAAATATATAAGCCGTTCGATAAAAACAGGAACGCCACAACTAAGTACTACTAACTCTACGAATGCCATGGACATTGCTCTCTTCTCCCCTTCGTCTCTCTTCGCCGCCGACGGTGATTCCTCTGGTCGGTTATATGATATTTTTCCTCTTTCACTTTTCGCTTTAATCGAAGAAATTTCGTACATAGCCAGAAGTAACTTTAATTTTTTTTCATCAGATGGAGAGACGACGGAGACGAGCCAGAGCTTTGTTGAGAGGACTCACCAGTTTCCTGGAATCGTAATTTTTTCCCAACCGGTTTTCTCTGCTAGAAATTTTGATTCCTAATCTGATTTAGTTTTGAAGAGCGAAACCTGAGCTTTTTGATTTCAGGGATTTTGGGTTAATATAGATCTTAGGTTGCTTTGGGGGGTTTATTTGGCTTTAAGTTGCTTTGGGGGTTTAACTGCGAAATCATGTTTACTTGGTTTCGTGAATTCGTTGCTACAGAACAATCTGCTGAAGAACAATTTTGTTCATGAGGTTTAGATTTAGTGTTAGCATTACACATTAAGATAGTGTTAGCATTACACATTAAGATAGTGTTAGCATTACACATTAAGATGGTTGTTTCGATGATTGTGATTCTGTTTTTGTTTCGCTTACATCTTTTAAACAGGAATTGCATATCCGGGAATATGGTTTTCACCAGCTGAATGCAAACTTGCTCTGGCCAGGTACATTTGCCTTTGCAGATTGGTTAGTGCGGCATCAACACTTGATCCATAAGCGGCGCTGTCTCGAATTAGGAAGGTACTTCCCTTCTCTTATTCAACTCCACCTTTTTGTGTCTTCTCCATTACTTTTTTCTTCTACTAATCATTTTCTTCGGAAACCAAAGCTGATTGATTTGTGTCTTAGTTGCAACTGCTTATTTATATATATTCCTCTATCAGTATTTCACTCTGATAAGTCAAATGGGCAGCGGCACGGGTGCTCTAGCTATTTTTCTTAAGAAAGAGTTCAATCTCGACATAACTACTTCAGACTTCGATGATCAGGAGATTGAAGACAATATTGCTCACAACTGTATTGCAAACAAGATAATCCCTTCTCTGCCGCATGTCAAGCGTGAGTTTTTTTCTCTTATCCCTCGCCCACATTGAAACACATTCTTACCTAGGAAAAGAGCGTTTATGGTTGATTTTTTTGGCTCTTTTTACATTCTTGTCTATCATAACAGATACATGGGGAGATGAATTTCCAATCTCGGAACCAGATTGGGATCTGATCATAGCCAGTGATATCCTTTTGTGTAAATACCCATTTCTTTCCCTTTTGGTTCCTATACATGTACATTTTCATGTTGTTTTTTGAAGAAAAAAACAATTTCCTTTTGGTTTTCACAGATGTGAAACAGTACCCAAACTTGGTAAAGTCTCTCACTGTTCTTCTCAAAACCTACAAACCAAAAGATAGCAATGCCGTTAGTCCAACAGAATGCAAGCTAAATGGTCAGTAACATTTTCAAAACCTCATTTTCTTTGTCAACACTACTCACACGAAAAGAGTATTAATGAGCAGACTTGGAACTGCCTTGGCCGGTGTTCCTAATGAGCTGGAGACGAAGAATCGGAAAAGAAGATGAGTCTTTATTCTTCACTGGTTGCAAAGAAGCTGGCCTCGAGGTGAAGCATCTTGGAAACCGAGTTTATTGCATCAAGCTTAGAGAACCAACCTCTGAGAAAACTCCTGGATAAATAGGTTAACAAATGTCATGAATTTTGCCACAGATCGTTCTCCTTTGAACCTAGTGTTCTATTTGGTACTCTTGCAGACTCTTTGGATTTGGATATTGTTTTTTCTGGAAATTAAGGAGTAGCTAGTTCGGGAAATGGATCGTATTTCATGAAAGCTTTTTCGATTTATGGGACCAAACAAAATCCGAAAGTTTTAAGAAAAAGTCAAATGATAAATATATATGAGACTGAGTGCACAAAAATCAAAAATATGAAGAAATTAACATTTTAGAAAATCTTTACCATATTTTGATAAATGTTCGTTTTGTAAAATGACAAATCATAAATATAAATCACTTTTGGATTCTCACACTAAAGTATATACATGGTTCAAGCTTTGTTTTCTCTTTTTTGTATTTTTCTTTCTTTTTCTGCTTTCATATTTAATCTTTGAATTATTAGTGTATATCAGTATTCCCTTTCCTTACAGCATTTTTTTAATAAGGTTGTGTCCATAACCTCAGCCTCCCTATCTCAATCTTCACTACTTTCATCCGTGCCATTTTCCACAATTATTCCTGTGCCCTTGCTACAACAGACCCCCACATTTTAAGACTACCAAGAAACAAAAAAACAGCGCAAATCAAACAACCTGATAGTTGCATCAAGTTAAATTTTCTATGGGCTCACCCTTGTGAGGCCTTACCAGGGAAAGAAGTCAAAGGAGGAGGAGAAGAGGATAAAGAAGGGAAACTAGAAAAACACAAGCATGAAAGAAACCTTATGAAAAGAACGATTGGTAGATCAATTAA